>CACVCL010031310.1:0-33141 GCA_902729485.2 Mus minutoides
ACTTTTCCATCTGAAATCTATTTTGGGATTATTTTCTGTAAAATTCTCCAATAAAGGTCTCTTTGGGGTTCTTTACTTTGGTCAAGAGAGCTTTCTTCTGGTGCCAGAGTTCATTGGATAGCTTGCTGAATGCCAACTGAGTGGAGCGTGTCAAAATCAGAGCCAATTCAATGTCTTTTTATATCCCTCTCACTTGTCCGTGAAGTATCTTGAGGCTGGATTTTGAGCTCTGCAGCAAGAGATGACACAGAAACACACCCAGAGCATTGGTCTTTACAATATCCCCCAGTCGACTGCAGCTAAATTATGGTTTGTGGAATATATATTAAGGGGAAGCTCAGGACCACATATAAGGTGCTGCGAAGATGGGCCAGGCAGCCCCAGTGGGACTTACACTGCAGTACCAGGCAGAGGCACACACCTCTGGCCGTAACACCTCGAGACAAGATCGATGGAGACCAGAGAAGGGTCAGGACCAGCTGAGACTGGAGGAATTTGGACAGGAGACAATGACGAACTTCATGTCACGAGAAGTTTAAGAGCCAGGGTGGACACTTGAAGACACCCTCTCAGCTCTGGGCCTATACCTAGGTGGAAGAAGCATTCTTAAAGTCCCAGAACTAGGGAGGCAAAAGGAGGAGGTTTGAGGGTTCAAGACCACTCGGGGCCACAGAGAGATTTCAAGGACAATCCTAGGCTATATAGTAGTGTTCCAAGCAATTTAACTAAAGAGGCAAGACCTACCTTAGGCGAGGTCAGCACCTCCCTCAAGAGCTCAGGTCCTTGACTAAACGAAGGAGAAAGCAGGCTGAGCACCAGCCTGTGTCTCACTCTGCCTCCTTGCTGTGGATATGATATGGCTGCTCCTGTTCTCAGCTCCACGCTTCCTGCCACGGCGCGCTTCCTGCCACTGTGCGGTGCACTTCCTGCCACTGAGAGCTGAACCCTCTCAAACCGTGAGCCAACAGAAGCCTTTCCCTCTGCGCTTGGGTTGCTTTCGTCAGATACTCAGCTAGCATCAACCACAGGACACACAGCAACACAACACACACACACACACACACACACACACACACACATAGAAGGATATAGAAAGCACACAGGGCTGTCCAGGCCCCTCAGTGTGTAAAGATGCCTGTCACCAAGACTGACAACCTGAGGGGTCAAGCCCCAGCACCCACATGGTGAAACGGGAGAACTGAATCGCAACAGTTGTGCTCTGACCTAAACACAGATATACTTCCCCGCTACATAAATAAAAGCAATTTTATTTATCTTTTAACTCACAGATGCACAGAGCATCCATACAGAAACAGAAAGCATATGAGAATTCAGCACACACAAACACAACAGACACACACAAATATATACACAACACGTATTATATATGCCTATAGTTCCAGCATTGGGGGGTTGAGACAGGAAGATATTGGGTTCAAGACCAGCCTGGACTACACAAGACACTGGCTCAAACACAGTAAGCTGGGAGTATCACACACTTTAATCCCATCATTTCGGGGCCAGAGGCAGGTGGATCTCTGAGTTTGAGGTCAGTCTGGTCTATGTATTAAGTTCCAGGCCAGTCTGGGGTACATAGTGAGACTTTGTCTCAAATCTCAAATAACAGTAGCAATGATAATAGTTGTCATTATAACTAGGACCCCTGTTTGCTGAGAGACTGCTCCTGTATCTATTACCTCATCCCATGCAGACAATCACCTTAAAGCAGGTTTTTTTTTTTTGCTTTTTGTTTTTTTTTTTCTAAGTGAGTACACTGTAGCTGTCTTTAGACACACCAGAGGAGGGCATCGGATCCATTACAGATAGTCATGAGCCACCATGTGGTTCTGGGAATTGAACTCAGGACCTTTGGGAAGAGGAGTCAGTGCTCTTAACTGCTGAACCATCTCGCTAGTCCCTGACAACCACCTTCAAAGAAGGACCAATTATTATCCCCATTTTGAACAGGAGAAAGCTATACTCTTGAGGGAGCTGCTGATCACACTGGAATAAGAGCCGATAGCCGCCCATCAGTAGTGGCACACGCCCTTAATCCCAGCACTTGAGAGGCAGAGGCAGGCGGATTTCTGAGTTCCAGGCCAGCCTGATCTACAAAGTGAGTTCCAGTGCTGACCCCGTACCCTTCACACCCACACCATTAACCAGCTCACTCACAAATTCTATGGCTGAACAAGGACCTCGAAGATTGGTGAGCAGGCTCTCCTACCCCTAACCTTTCTGTAAGTGCTCTGAATTCAGGGTTGTGTCTCTCAGTTACAGGTAGATAGAACGACAGAAAACAACTTATAACGTTGGATCTCAGTGAAGCACACTGTCATCACTGTCAGGAATCGGCCAACAACACTTCATTGCCCGATTCCTTCCAGGTCCAGCCTGCAGGTTCACGCCTACAGAAGCTTCAGTGTGGCCATATGTGGTAAGGTAGAGAGGGCTGTTGTGGGGTGAAGGGTTCAACCAAGCATAAAGGTATAAACCAACCGTGAGCCATAGCCACAGAGCAGCTTGGGACCTTTTGGGATGGCTAGAAAAGGGAGTACAGCACATTATGAGCTTGTGTTCCCCTAAAGCTATCGTCAAGGATATACTATGATCAATGGCCTTGTAAAAAGCCCACGAATAGATCCATGGTCAGTTGATTGACAGGCAAGACTACAAGGCACTTTGATGGAGAAGCAGCAACTTCCGTGGCTGGAGAGACCACACGCTTGGTAAAGTGCTTGCTGCATGAACATGAGGCCTGAATATGATCCATGGGCACATAAAATACCAGGCAGAGTGGTAGGTACAGTCTTGGAATCCCAGTGTCAAGGAAGCAAAGGCGAGAGAATCCCTGTTTTGAGACAGGGTCTCGCTGTGTACCCCTGAATAGCCTGGAACTCACTATGTAGACCAGGCTGGCCTGAAACTCGCAGAGATTCACCTGCCTCTGCCTCCTGATTGGTTTTTATTATCAACTTGACACAACTAAGAGTCGCCGAGGAGGACAAGTCTCACTTGAGGATTGCTCAAAGCAGATTGGCCTGCAGCTCTGTCTTGGGGGTTAGGGGTGGGTTGTCATGATTATCGATTGATGCAAGAGAGCCTGCCCTGGGCACCTGGGCAGTTGGTCCTGAACTGTGTAAGCAGCCTGCTGAGCACCTAAGCAGCAGTCCTTCCATGGTTTCTGCTGCAGTTCCTCGGCGAGAGCCTGTGACCTCAAACTGGAGGAAGAATTAAGCTTTTCCTCCTCAAATTGGTTCTGGTCATGGCAATGAAGGCAGCACAACGGGAGAGCAAACTAGACACACAATAGAGCTTTATCCACTGACGACCCCCACTAACCCTTCCTCACAGCAGGGAGAACCGTGCCTGGTTCTCTGGGCAAATGATGTTCAGACAGAAAGCCTTGGCAGAGACAGCAAGCTTCAGAATCCACCCAGGACTGCAGACACGCCTTCTAGAGCATTCTTGTTTACAAGATTGCTAGCGTTCCCCTTTCCCTGTTATCTCCAGAGACTCCTGTTCTCAGCCCCCGGGAGATCTCCATTAGTCACGGTTAATCACCAGGCACTGCCCTGCCAGACACAGCGGCACACGCTCCTTCAGCCCCTTCACTGAGTGTATTCCAGGTAGAAGTAACAAGTCCTGTTTCCTCGTATACTTGGAAAACATACTGTCCGTTTAGAAAGAGAAAGTGGGGAAAGAGAGAAGATCTGAGTGCATTGGGGTACCAAATGACGGTGGGTGGGGGCAGGGCAACGGTGTGATAGCTTCTGGGTTTCAGAAAAAAGCACAAACGGTGAAAAGGGTCCTGAGGAAGCTAGAGGCTCACTTCGAATATCACTTGGTAGAGGCTGAATAAGTCGCTGGAAGGGTCACTGGCAACATTTCCCTGGGTGGAGCACGCTGCCTGTTCTCTATTTTATGGCCGGCTGTGTCACTGAGCCATGGGCTGCCACTTCCTGCTGGATGGTCACTAATGTGATGTCACTTTTATTTTTTTCTAGATTCCCTCCTGGTAGTTAGCTTTAGTTATGCTCCGCCTGTCTTGGAGTCAGGAAAGGGGTATGGGGAGAGGGGGAGAGAAGAGAGGGAGAATAAAAAAGAGTTGGATGAGAGGCTGGGGAGAGGAAGAAAGGGGAGGAGGGGCCGCTTCCATAAAGGACTGCCAGGAGTCCGGCCTCTCAAACTCTGCCTCCATGACTGACTCTGCTGACCAGAGAGCTGTGCCCCAGCTGCTGCTGCCAACAGACACCTTCTTGTCCCGGGCCCAGGGCCAGCTGTGACCACAAGTCCCCAGGAAGTCCATTTCCTCAAGTGGATATCTAGGCTGTAGGTCAAGGTGCCTGCTAAAACATTACAAATAAATCATGCAGTTAAAAATCTGCACATGCTCCAGCATAGTGGCACACACTTTTAATCCCAGCACTCAAGAGGTAGAGGCAGGCGGGAATCTCTGTGAGTTGGAGACCAGCCTGGCCTACAGAGTAAATTCCAGGACAGCCAGGGCTACACAGAGAAAAAAAAAGAGGAAAGAGAAAGAGAGGGAGAGAGAGAGGGGGGGGGAAGAGAGGAGAGATGGAGGAAATGAGAGAGATGAAAGGAAAGGAAAGGAAAGGAAAGGAAAGGAAAGGAAAGGAAAGGAAAGGAAAGGAAAGGAAAGAAAAGGAAAGGAAAGGAAAGGAAAGTCTCTCCTTTGCAGAGGCTGGAGAGATGGCTCAGGTGTTAAGAGCACATGCTGTTTTACAAGGACCCCTGCTGAGTCCCTAGCACCCTTATCCACTGGCTTTGGACAAAGCCTGGGTGGGACCTCTGTCCCCTTAGAGGCCTTCATGGCCAGAACTATTATGTTTACAGATATTGTAAATCCACCTAGAACACACATAAGAAAATGCGGACTCGCTTTAGAAGAATGCTAAAACCATGAAAACCTTCATCAAAAACCATCCAAGGATCCTGCTGAGGCCTGGAGACAATGGGGACCAAGCCAAAGAGCCCCGCCCCAGGCCTCTCTTACTTGTGTCCTGTGGCTCTGTTTTCTCCTCCCTCCACACAGCCTTCCCTAAGGGATAAAAATACAACCACTGACTTGGCCCAGATTTCTGTAACTCTGAGAAAGGCCTCCCTTCCTGAGTCTCAATTCAAAAGAACATGAAATGCCAGGAAGACCTAAAAGTGGTTTGACAATTATCCCAGGAGAGCCTTGCAACTGGGGGATACCCGAGACTAAAAGCAGTAGCTGGTCCCTGAGCATGGGGAGTGGCTGGGAATTGTGAGAGTGGCTGAAAGCAGCCAGTGACCATATGGGAAGAAATGGGAGAAAGGGCCAAAACCCTGGGGGGGAAGAAAATGTAGACAGAACATGAGACACACGGTAAGGCAAGAAAGAGGAAGTGACCAAACCAAGATGGGAAGCAGGCACTAGAACCATTGGAGCCAGTGAGTCTAGAGTCTGAGGGAAGGAAGGCACCCAGGGAGATATGCAAAGGCCCTGGGATCTGCTGGAATGAAACCTTCAGGGATCTATTCAAATGCCATCTCAGTGGAAGCCCTGGTAAATACAGCCGCAAGGTGAGCAGGTGGGTGAGAGGTGAGGTAGGGACTGGGAACCGCTTCCCCCCACTGTAGAACCAGGATGCAAAGGCCTTTGCGCACAGCCCTCCCTCTAGTTGATCAAACCACATCAAATGCTCATGTGCACAAATACACAAACACAAGAAACAGTTTCTAGTAATAACAGCTAAGTCTTTTTTCCCCAATTTTTTTTATTAGATATTTTCTTAATTTATATTTCAAATGCTATTCCGAAAGTCCCCTCTCCCCTCCCCCCAACAGCTAAGTCTTATTGTCAAGATGCTCTGACCCAAGCTCACGGTCTCTTCTGTTACCGTTCTCTTCTGTTACCGGGACACTCTTGGTCTGAGTCCTGGAACTCTGACTGGGGCTGCAGAGGGAATGCAGAGAGGATAGACACAGATGCACAGACACACAGACACAAAGTTACACAGACAGACACACATTCAGAAAGACTGCTGTCAGGATGGGGTGTGTTTGCTCTGGTGGAGTGGCCCATCCTACTGTCGGAACCCAGAACTTCAGAGTGTTTGTTATGCACAACACAGGGAAACGGGTTAACTAGTCTTGCCAGGAGGCCTCTGTTGGGGCACAGTCTCAGGCTGTAAACATCTGAGAGGAGAAGGAAGCTGCAGTTGCTAAGTTGTTTTTTTTTACACAATGATCAATCATCTGCCCACGTTGAGCCTGGCCCACATGGGAATGACTTTGCCAATTTCCCATGGGTCTTTGCAGTCACATCCCTGGCATGGCACATGCCCATACCAACACATTCACTCATTGACTCCAGGCTTTCTCCACTCCATACAATCCACTTACGGTATGTGCATATGTCTGTGGTATTTGCACATGTGATATACATATATAGACCTAGGAGACACATATGGAGGCCAGAGGTCGACACTAGGCATTCCCCTTGTTCCCTTTGCACTTTATTTACCGAGACAAGTTGGGAGGGTCAGTGTTGTCAACAACATAGTCTAGACTCTATGAGGCTGTCTAGATCAGGTTGGCCTGTGTTCATATCTGCTGGTGGTTACCTTGATTATGTCCATCGAGGTGGGAAGGTTTGTCCACTACATGCGGTGCCATTCCCTAGGCAGGTGATCCTAGACTATAGAAGAGGGGAGAAATTGAACTGAAGCACTTATTCATGAATCTCTCGCTGATTACGGATGTGATGTGGCCCACACCCTCGAGTGCCTGCTCCTGTGACTTTCTTGCCATGGCAGACCTGGGGTTTTGTGATAAAATGAATCCTTTCTCCCCTGCGTTGCTTTAGTCGTGGTGTTTTATCACTGCAATAGAAAAGGAAATTAAAGGTCTCTCCGTGAACTCGAAGCTTGGAGATTTGGCCAATCTAATACGTAGCCAGCTTGTCCTGGGGATCCACCTGCCTCCACCTCCCCGGTGCTGGAATTACAGGTGGGCTGCTATGCCCACCCTGGTTCCACAGGGGTGCTAGGGATTCAAACTCCGATCCTCTCGAGGCAAGGCAAGCGTTTCATGGACTGAGCTGTCTCTCCTTTCCTGTTCTCTCTACCACCTCCATCCCTGTGGTCCACAGAGCAGAGAGAACATGAGACTAAGTAGTCCATCTGTCAACAAAGGAAGTTATATCCACAGACCTAGGGTCTCCTCCTATTCAGAGCCCCCACCTCCATGCCACAGGACCCCACTAGCTCTGAGGGAGGCAACACTCACTGAGATCTATTTTCAGGCCCAAGCAGCCAAACAGCCATTCCACACAAGCACAAAGTGCAGTTTGCTGTCCTCTGTCCTGCCCCACGGAGTCTAAACTGTCCCTTCCCTGTGCCTCGTACAACACGGACACTTCAGGGTAGCGATGAGGTCAGGAAATGACAGGGTACCTTAGAGGAACAGACAGTGCAAGACTCGGAAAGACTATTCTGGGCTGGCTTTATTTAGTGTGTCTCACAGCCAGCCACTCATTACCTCGCAGCCTATGAGGTCACAGCTGATGGACTAGCACAGTAGGAGACCCATGACCCTGCTCCCCCCCCCCCCGTGGTCCCAGGAAAGGGAACTCAGTACCTGGGACCAAAGCCCCCATGCTCTGAGTTTGTCTTGTGACTAAATTGTCCTGTATTCAGCTACATCCTCTGCCTGGTGGCTGGAGGTGACTGTGTTGCTGACACTCACCTGACTGTCACAGAGTCTGTCCTTCATCACCTTCTCCTGGAGAAGACATTTGTTTTTCTCCCTGCTCACCCATGCATGCCTCATTTTTAGGGCATGGAAACAGACCTTCAATTTGCCCCCACTTGGAAAATATCAGGTGTAAAGAAACAGTCTCTCTGAATTAAAAACCACTATCCACTTTGGCCATTAACTTGAAGGTAACTATTTACTCTCTCTTTATCTCTTCCTCTCTTCCCCTTTCCTCCCTCCGGCCCTCCCCATCTCCCCTTCCATTCTGTTAGATAGCTGGTTAAATATTAGCAGGCTTGAAAGTCATTGAAGACGGATCTCCTCCGTCACAGCCAGCAGCTTGTAAAATCTGGAAGGAATACTAAAGCTCTCTTCTGGTTTCTGGTCTAAAGGGTGAAATCTGAGTCCTTTCTCTGGTCATAGTTGGAGAGGTGACATTTTGCACTGCATTGGAGGCGAAGGGATTACTATGCAGCTGGGAGTTTCTGATAAAGACCACAGACATGCCCCTGCCCCCTCCCAGAAGAATCGACCACAGTGGGCATGTCCATCACCTGGTCAGGAAAGCATCCCTAAGGAAAGCAGTCTATGCAAGGGACATAAGGAATAGTACAAAGTCTACCAGAAGGGTTAGGTTGACCCAACGGTCCCTTTGGCCGCTGTCTATGAAGAGACACTCCACTTTACATTGCAATAAATGTTGGGTATCTTCTGGCCCATGCTCTGTGTGTTTTCTCTGAATCCCTTCCAAGACCCGAGTAACAGCCTCTCTTCTGTGGCTCCTATCCTTTGAAGCATCAGTCCCTCTTCCTTCCATGGTCAGAATTACATGGCGATAAGAGATCCACCCTGAACAAAAATGTCGGAAGTTCTTGGGCTAGCACAGTGGTTCTCGCCCTTTAACACAGTTCCTCATGCTGCGGTGTCCCCCAACCATAAACCCAACCATAAAGTTATTTTCATTGCTACTTCATGGCTGTAATTCTGCTAATGTTATGAGTTGTGATGTATATAGTTTTGGAGATAGTGGTTTGCCAAGGGAGTCTCGACCCACAGGTAAGAGCCACTGGGCTAGAGGATGGCCCAGTAGGGTTTTTTGTTTTTGTTTTGGTTTTTGGTTTTTGGTTTTCGAGACAAGGTTTCTCTGTGTAACCCTGGCTGTCCTGGAACTCACTTTGTAGACCAGGCTAACCTTGAACTCAGAAATCTGCCTGCCTCTGCCTCCCAGGTGCTGGGATTAAAGGCATGCTCCACCATTGCCCGGCTAGGATGGCCCAATAGTTAAGAGCACAGTCTGCTCCTGCAGAGGACCTGAGTTCAAATCCCAGCTCGTTCTTATGTCAGGCAGCTCACAACTACCTGTCACTCTAGCTTCAAGGAATCTCACATGCTCTTCTGACCTCCACCAAGTGCTATGCAAAGGTGCACAAGCCCACACACATATACACATAATTAAAACTAAATATAGGCATTTGCATAGTATATCCCATACATGTGATATGTATTGTTTGCTTGAGACAGGGTCTTCCTCATTTATAGCCCAGGCCTTGAACTCTTATTCTCCTGCCTCTATGTCCCAAATGCTAATATTACAGGAATGCACCACCATGCCTGGCTCCTCCCTGTGTTTCTGTCTATATCATCAACACAGGCTCTGTGTCCAACCTTCCTTATTCTTTTGCTTTTAAGCCACCTAGTATAATTTTCACTCTTTCTAAACATAACAATTACATTATTTAGTACTTAAAGATAATATACCCACCCATATATGAGATGGAAATTATCAACTTAGCTGGGGCTGTCGTCCAATGGCAGCACGCTAGCCTAGTGTGTTTTAGGTTCAGTCACTAGTGCCAAAATACAAACGTAGCAAGGGGTGTCGCCTAGTAGTCAGGGATGCCATCCAGTGATAAGGGGTGTCATCCAGGGGCAAGGGGTGTCATCCAGGGGCAGGGGTGCTATCCAGTGGTACAAGGCATTGCCCAGTGGTAACGGGTGCTGCCCAGTGGTAAAAGGTATTTGACAAGAAGAGGGGTCAGGTCTAGGGGTTAATAAAAAACACAAAAGAAAACTAAAATTGTTTTTCTTCCCCGCAGCATTGAAGGGTGAATGGTCCAAGGCTGGTGAGGCATGTCCACGGGCCTCGGGGTTCTGGCTCATGACTGCACCCTACAGGACTTGGCTTCCAACTCTAGGCAATATGGCTGACATAGCCACCTGCGTGTTCCATCCAGGTGGATGTTAAAGAGAGGGCTTGCTCCTCTCTTTTTAAAGGTTTGACTTCTGACACAATTCTCATTGGCCGGAATCCAGTTATGTCACCAGATCTTGTTGCGAGGTGGGCTGAGAAGTGTGGCTTTTACATTCTGAACTCTGTGCCCAGATCACACCTCTGCTACTGTGAAATTATCACTGATAATTGGCAGTGATGATGGTGACAGTGATAATAATGATACCAATGTGGTGATGGTGATGCTGGCAATGGTGATGCTGGCAATGGTGACGATGGCAATGGTGACAATAGCGATGCGATGACCGTGACAACGAAAAATCAAGAGACGTTAACACCCACACTTCACTTTCTAAGCCCAGGAAGCTCTTCTGATCCTTTTTATTAAGCCACTGTCCCAGTTTCATTCTGCTCTTGTGACAAATGCCACCATTAAAAGAAACTTTCTCGGCTTACGTTTTCATGTTAAGGTGCGCCACGGAGTGAGGTCGGGGCAAGAAGTCAAGCAGAAGCCGAGGCAGGGACTGTGGAAGACACTGCTTCCTGGCTCACTCACGGGCTCATGCTTAGCCGAGTTCCTCGTGCAGCCCGGGAAATGTGCAGCCTACAGTGGAAGCCTTCTGCAACAGTTAACAACAATCAAGGAAGTCCCCCGCAGGGGTGCACAAAGGCCAGGTCCATCTAGGCCATTCCTCAACTGAGACTCTACTCTCAGGTGACTCCAGGCTGTGTCTAGTCCACAGTGGCAGCCAAGTAGGACAGACATATTATATTTCCACTCGTTACCCAGGCAGACGCACACTGTCAACATGACTGCTCTTAGCATATTAGCCACACCCTGACCAAGGCAACCTGCAGAAGAAAGGGGTTGTTCTGATATCACGGTCCATCATGGTGCAGGCACTATGCCAGCAAGCGATACGTCTGTTGCCTGATCCAGGGCAGTCACGGCAGGAACTCAAGACAGGAACTCATCAGGCTTAGAGACAAGTACCTTTCCACACCGAGCAGTCCCTCCAGTCCTGCTTTATCTCATTTAACCCACATGGGAATCCTAAAGCCTCCGTACAATTCCTACTCCACACTGGACAGAGAGGCTCCTAGTGACAACTGTATGCCCAGGCAAGGCTTTGATCTGTGGTTGTCACGTGCTATTCTCCGTCCCCAAATTCATGTAAGTCACAACTTTTACTAAGAGCACCAGTATAGCATTCTAGGGCAGCACACACAGCGGAGGGCCTAGCACCTCAGTGATAGCATCTGGGGCTTGATGATAAGGAAGAACGGCCAAGCATGTTCTACATGTTCTACACTTGGCATGTTCTACAGCGTCTTCTCATTTATTCTTCATGGCCCTGCGAGGAAAGGGCTGTCGCTCCTCACTAACTTTAAAAAAGATTTATCTTATTTTATTTTATTTTTAATATTTATTTATTTTATATATGTGAGTACACTGTCGCTGTCTTCAGACACACTAGAAGAGGGCATCAGATCCCATTACAGATGGTTGTGAGCCACCATGTGATTTCTAGGAATTGAACTCAGGACTTCTGGAAGAGCAGTCAGTGTTCTTAACCACCTAGCTATTTCTCCATCCCTTTTATTTTATTTTTAAAGATTTATTTATATATATAAGTGCCCTGGTACAGCTGTGTGTCAGAAGAGGGCATCAGATCCCATTACAGATGGTTGTGAGCCACCATGTGGTTGCTGGAGATTGAACTCAGGACCTCTGGAAGAGCAGCCAGTGTCCTTAACTGCTGAGCCATCTCTCCAGCCCCTAATCTTATTTTTTCAGCATTTATTTTTATTTATATATTTATGTCTGCATGAGTTTATGTGCAGTCCATACATGCAGGTGCTCACAGAGGGCAGAAGAAGGCACCAGGTCTCCTGTAACTAGAGTTACAGGGGGTTGCAAACTGCCTGATGCTGATGTAAATGCTGAGAATGGAACCCAGGTCCCCTGCGTGAATTGTGAGCACTAACAATTGGTTAGCCATTTCTCCAGAACCAATTTATTGTGCTCTTAAATATGCATGTGTATACATGTATGTGGTAAGAAAGTGGTATACGCTCACGAGTCCAGGAGCCCGTGGAAACCAGAATAGAGCTTCAGGTCCCAGGAGCCGGAGTTACAGGCGGCTGTGAGCTGCCCAACACAGGCACTGGAATCTTGGTCTTCTGCAAGAGTAGCAAATGTTCTTAACTGCTGAGCCATCTCTCCGGCCTGCAGTTCTTCATCATTACCACACTGTGGCAGCACTTGCAACTGGCTTTGAATAAAGGACTCTCAGATGTAGAGACAAAGTGGACTTCTTATACATGAACAACAGGAAGCTTGTGTGTGAAGGTTCACAGCAGTGCTGTTTGCAACAAATAAAAACCAGGATCCGCCATGCGTCCTTGGGAGGAAGAATGGATGAGCATTTGTGATGTATTTGTTCAGCTCCACGCTACAAAGCAGCGCTTGCTCAGAGCAGTAAACTACAGCGCCAAGCCACGAGAGTCCAAGCGGTGATTTTAAGGCAAAGTACTGTAATCCCAGCACCTGGGAAGCTGAGACAGTAGGATTGCGATGAATTTGAGGATAGCCTGGGCTACAGTGTGAGGCCCTGTTTCAAAAGAGAAAAGAGACCAGGAACTAAGAGTGTGTACTACTCTGGAAAACAGTTTGGTTCCCAGTATCCACGTCAGGCAGTTCACGAGTGCCAGCTCCAGCTCCAGGAGATCAAGCGCCCCCTTCTGGACTACAGGGGCATCTGCATTCACATGTGCCAGGCACACACCTCTCCCCAGAAACACATAAATAAAAATTTTTAAAAAAATTTAGCATGGCAGTGGTGGTGCACACCTTTAATCCTAGCGCTCTGGAGGCAGAGGCAGGTGATCTCTGAGTTTGAGGCCAACCTGGTCTACAGAGTGAGTTCCAGGACAAAAAGAGACCCTGTCTCAAAACAATCACATGCGTAGCACACACACAAACACAAAGACAAGGAAAAGCGACTAAAGTAAAAATTTCATTTTAGGAAACCAAGGGGGTCATGAAGATGGAAGCGGGATGGCCGTTCCTCCAGGCGATCATCGAATCGGGATGAGCATATGGCTAAAGCAGCTCACCACCAGCTTTTGGCTTCTCCTTAGGGTTTCTGTGCTCCTGCAGCCCTGGAATGGAAGAATGAATGAATGAATGAATGAATGAATGAATGAATGCCATTTATTCATTAATGATAGATGTGCCAGAATTCAATTTAGTTCAGCCATAGTCCAGTCTGATTTGATATATCCCAACTTCCATCTTAAAGACAACTGAGCTGAGAACTTAATAAACAGACCCTTTGGATGTAGGGATTGAGTTACTCTCTCCCAGTCTTCATTCAGCTGTACACCTTGGGGCTGGGGACAGACATCCTGGAGGACCTGGAAGCGCCTTCTGTCTCTTTTTGGAAAATGGCTGAAATCGAATCCACGGATCCATGTAAGCAGGTGGCAGGCTGGGCGGGAGGCCTCTGGAAAAGGATCATGGCCAAGTGAGGTGTGACTTCAACAAAGAGAGGGCTTCAAAAACATGATGCCTCCCTTGCAGCAGAGATGCTCACGCCTGTGCCCTGGCAGCTGCTGTGGACCTGGGGGGGGGGGGGCGTCATCTGTATCAACAGTCAAGACTGATGCTTAAAGAGCAAATTCCTCCTCAATAGGCAATATGCATATTTGAAATCTCAGAAAGTGATTGATTCAGACAACGTCTCAGAATTTAACACATTTTTACTTAAAATTTTTTTATTATATTTTACTTAATTTGGGGATGTTCAGGGGGGCAGGATCATGCCATGATGCACATGTGGAAGTCAGAGGACCACTTCTGGGAGTTTTACCTGCTAAGCACTTTTACTTGCTAAGATGTATTTCTGACCCTGATTTATTTTTAGATGATACATTTATAGGGAAGCAATGTGATATAAGGATATTTGTCATACACAATGTGGAATTATGAACTCTGTGTCTCCTGGAATTCTTTGTGACAAGAACCTTTGAAGATGTGTTCTATTTTTAATTATGTATATATGTGTATATGTGTGAAGGTGGGCACATGCACATACACACAGGTGCCAGAAGATGCCAGAGGCGTCAGATTCCGCCCCCTCCCACCACCCCCACCCCTAGAACTGGAGTTACAGTGCTGGTGAGCTGGGAATGGAGCCCAAGTCCTTTTCAAGAACAGTATGTGCTATTAACCGCTGAGCCACCTCTCCAGCCCTAAACTTTTTCAAATAGAACGTGGCTGTGACCTGAAGTCACCGTAGTGTGGAATGGTTTGCTAAAATGTGCTCAGTAAAGAGAACATGAGTCCTTGGACCAGGATCTCCCACCACACAGTGAAGGAATGGAGTAGGAGGGGTCTAAAGGGTTGCAAGTAAGCTTTGACTTTATCTGTGGTCCTGTTGTGCTCTGAACATCCCCTTCTCTCAGGGACTGTGAGTTTGTCCATTCTCAACATTAAAGTCGCCTGGAGACGCTGCTGAAGACAAATGTCCACTAGGTGGCAGCAGTGAGTCATGGAGCGCTTCATACTCTGTAATGAAACCTCTTGAATGTAGAGGAAACTCCTGGGAAAGGGGGGACAGCTGAAGTGCCAAATACTGTGGAGGGACCAGAGAGGCTCCTGAAGTCCCAGCCGGGGGGGGGGGGTGCTGTCTTCATAGTCAGGATGTTGAAGTAAATGTGACTCACGATGGAGTCATTAGATGCTTCCTGTACCACTCTGGAGAGGTGAGTCCTCTTAGCTCTGAGACCCTGACCAAGGAGCTGGGAAAAGTGGGATTACAAACCGAGTCGAGCCGAGCCAAGTTGAGCCGAGCGGAGCAGTAAAAGTCCCCGTGCTGGGAAGTTTTCAACTAAGGAGCAGAGCTAAGAAGCTCTGAATACACTTTCACAGTCTGAACTGGGTGTGATCTGTGACTCTTTATGAAGAACACCCAGGCAGGGTGGACGGTGGGAACGCAGTTCTGCCTGGGCCAGCATGGCTGAGGGGCTGCCGACCCAATGTGCCCTCTGCGTGAACTTGGTGGCACTCGCTGTCCTCGGGTCTCACTACGCGGCTCTGAGCTGAGAATGGTATCGTCACTGGCAGGTTACTGGGCAAGATTAAGTTAGATCCATTAAACAGGCAAAAGAGCCTGGCACATGGTTGCCACCGTACATGGTTCATTCATTATTCATCCCAGATTCTCTGGAAAGCATGTGCTAAGTGAGCAGACAAAGGATAATAACCATGTGGCAGCCTGTGTCCTGCAAAGTTACCTAAGTGTTCTCTCTCTCTCTCTCTCTCTCTCTCTCTCTCTCTCTCTCTCTCTCTCTCTCCTGCCTCTCTCTCCCCCTCTCTCTCTCCCTCCCCATCTCTCCGTCTCTCTCTCTCCCTCTCTCTGATCTCTCTCTCCCTCTCTCTGTCCTTCTCTTTTTCTATCTCTGTCTCTCTACCCCCTCTGTCTCTGTCTATCTGTCTCTCTCTGCTCTCCCTCCCTCTGTCTGTCCTTCTCCCCCTCTCTCCCTCCATCCCTCCTCTCCCTCACTATATAGCCCAGGCTGACCTCAAACTCACAACCGTCTCACCCTAGTGTCCTAAGTGTTAGGATTACAGATGACTGCCACTTGGGGCCTTTCTCAAGGAGGAAGAGAGGTAGGTGCAAGGTGACCCCGTCCTCGGTGAGCCTTCTCTGAGTCTCACCTCCCTCTAGGCTTCTGGCACACCAAATCCATATTGTTCCCAATGACAATGCCCAGATGGAGCACACACAATGGGGCAGACACCGTGCCAATGTTTCTAAGCATCCTTCATTTAATTTCCACAACAGCCATAAAAGAGTCACGTGGAGATGAGCCAGGCAAAGGAGCAAACCAAGCCGCGCACTCAGTAAACGGCAGGTCCAGATGGGTCCAATGTTCGGGTTGTAGCCGCTTAAGCTATCTCAGCTCCTTCACCGACAGCCCTTGTCACGTGGGATGAGCAGCCCTACCTGTCAGTCACGTGGAGCACACTGACAGCCTGTCAGAGGCAGGAACTGCCAGCTCTTTTTTTTTTTTTTTTTTTGTCTGTGTAGGCTGAGCACTGGCAGAGGCCTGGCCAGGGGTGAATGGGTGAATGGAGAACGAGCCTCTCAAAGCTCCCGGGAAGGAGCCGTAGTCACCATTGTTTTCTCTGGGTCAACACAACCCAGAGCCTCCATTCCCACCAGGGAGGACAGGCTGCCCCTCCCGTGGGGCCCTCACTATTGTGGAACTTAGCGGTGGACCTGTACAAGTCCCTACAGAAGGAGACACTGCTGGAACGCCACCCCAACTCTGAGCACACGGCTTTCTGCAGCATGAAAGGCCCATGGAGTTTATCGTGGAGTTTTCAATGAGCCTTGACCATTGGACTTAGCAGGTTGCCAGCCTTCTGTTTATCAGCATGGTTCAGGCTCAATTCCTTAATGACCCAGAATGCACCTGCTGCTTAATCTCCACATTAGACACAGTTTAAAAGTTCAAGAATAGTATTATGGTTATGGATAGATTCAGTGTGTGTGTATGTGTGTGTGTGTGTGTGTGTGTGTGTGTGCGCGCGCGCGCACGCGCGCGCGCGCTTATCTGGTCTCTCTGTGTGTATGTGTCTGTCTATGTGTATGTGTGTATTTTGTATACCTGTGTGTTGTGTGTCATGTATGCACATTTGTGCATATGTGTGTCTGTATGTGCCTGTGTGTCTGTGTGTGTATATGCATGTGTGTGTCTGTGTGTGCCTGTGTGTCTGTGTGTGTATATGCATGTGTGTGTGTGCATGTCTGCGTGTATGTGTTTGTGAGTGTGTATATGCATATGTATGTCCGTGTGTGTGTGTGTCTGTGTATGTGTATTATGGTTTCTGTATATGTGTGTGAACATATGTGCATGTGTGTATGTGTGCACATGTGTGTGCATGTGTGTTTGTGTGTGTGCAAAGTTTATGTGTACATGTCTGTGTGTGTATATGGTCTCTGTGTATGTGTGTGTGCACATACATGTGCATGAGTGTCTATGTCTGTGTGTCTGCTCTGTGTGTGTGTGTATGTGCATGTGTATGTTTGTATGTCTGTGTGTTGATCATGTATGCACACTTGTGTGTATGTCTGTGTGTATGTGTGCGCATGTGTGTCTGTGTGTGTGTATCTGGTCTTTCCATGTCTGTGTGTGTGTCTGTCTATGTATACGTGTGTATGTTTGTGTGTCTGTGTGTTGTGTATCATGTATGCACACGTGTGCGTATGTGTGCCTGTGAAGGCTAGAGTAGGACTTGGCCAGAGGAAGCAGATCCCTATGGCTATGATTCTGGAAACCATGCCAGGCTCTAAGCTCCTTCCTTCTTCTTTGCTTCCTATCACAAGGTGAGTCCACACACTCCCAATTCCGTAATGTTCTGCTATAGATTTCCAGGATTGATGGAGCCAAGGACCAAAGAGCTCTGAAACAGTGGGCTGAGACAGACCTCCCTGCTTCTGTTGCTTGTGATGGACACTTTGTCACAGCAATGCACAAGTGACTGACACAGACAAGAAAAGAGCCATCCAGGAGGCACAGCACCTGATACCAGAGAACCTCAGAAAATGGCAGCAACCACTAAGCGGCAGTAAACTACTTTCATTCAAGAAAGTTTCCAGGACACAAAGCTCGCTTGGTTTCTTTTCTGTCAAGAAGCAACTCCAGGAAGAAAGGGCTTGATGGGGTCACGGTTTAAGTAGATATGGCCAACCCTGGAGGGGACGCACGGTGCTACCCGGCTAAATGTGCAGCAAGAACTCTCCATGTTCTGGCAGAACAGGAAGCAGAGAGCAGACAGGAAGCAAAACCCATGAGGTGCTCTCCCAGTGACCCACTTTATCCAGAGAAAGTCCCCCTCCTAAAAATTCCAGAACCTTCCAAAATGACACCACTGCCTAAGGAACCAGATTTTCAAACATGAGCCA
Organism: Mus minutoides; assembly: GCA_902729485.2. Taxonomy (NCBI): domain Eukaryota; kingdom Metazoa; phylum Chordata; class Mammalia; order Rodentia; family Muridae; genus Mus; species Mus minutoides. Next base: position 17,956 of record CACVCL010031310.1, read on the forward strand.
AAGGGAGGACATTTCATCTTCAAACTGAAGAGATGATATTTTCAATTTGGCAGGGTCTACTGTTTACCCAGCAGAATATGAAAAAAAAAAAAGCACAGAATTCAATATATTTATATGAGCTTTGAGAACCCTAGGGATCACAATTTTAAAAGCACTCCCTAAAGTAAATAATGCAGTGGACTTTCTGAGCATCTGTCTCTTTCCAGCTCAGATGTCTAGTGTTACCCATGGGAGTGTTTACTACTCTTTTCTTTTTTAAACACTAACTCTATCACTTAAAAAAATATGGAGGGCTGAAGAGACAGAGCAGCAGTTAAAAGCACCTGTTGCTCTTGCATAGGAACCAGATCTGTGGGTTTAGTCCCCAGCACCCATGTGGCACTCATCTATAACTCCAGTCCTAGGGAGTCCAACTCCCTCATATCAGTGTCATGACATACTGATGCCATGATATATTGGCACCGTGACATATCTGCACCATGACATACTGGTGCTATATCTTACCAGCATCATGACATGTGGTACCATGACATGAGAAAGGTCCCCTAAGACACTAATAGTGACAGACACAGAGTATGAGGTGTAAAAATTTGTCTGTAACATCTATGCAATTCTTCTGCAAATATAAAATAATTTAAAAACCAATAGTTTTCCAGAATCATGCCTATTGATATAGGGTGGGGAGGAAATAGAGTGGGGAAAGAGATGAAAAGAGGGGTGGGGTGTTAATGTTTCATTTCATACCCGGGAGACTTGAGAAAAAGAATCTAATATTTAAAAAGCAACACACAAGGGACAGTGAGATGGCGCAGAGGGCAGAGGTGCTGTGGCCAAGCCCAACAACCTGAGTTCAATCCCTGGAACCCACATGGTGGGGAGAGAACCACTCCACAAATTCGTCCTCTGGCCTCTACATGTGCACCAGAGTAACCACACATAGACACAGAAAACACAGACACACACCTATACAGTATGCAAAGACTCTCACACACACAAGCACACACGTGTGCATACATACATGATCAAACACATACGTGCACACACATGCACACACACACACATGTAGACAAAGAAACCCTGTATCAAGAAGAAACAAACAAACAAACAGAGAGGGAGGAAGGGAAAGGAGGGGGAGAGAGAGAATGGTGAGAGAAGGGAGGGGAGGGGAGGAGAAGGAAGGGAAAGGAGGGGAAGGGAAGGGAAGGGAAGGGAAGGGAAGGGAAGGGAAGGGAAGGGAAGGGAAGGGAAGGGAAGGGAGCTGAACAAACCAGGGAAGCAAGCTAATAACCCTGCTCTTCTGTGGCCTCTGCTTGGGTTCCAGTCTCCAGGTTTCTGCCTTAATTTCTCCATAATGGAAGTACAAGATGAAATACAGTCTTTCCTCCCCAAGCTGGAACATTCCAGAGCAAGGAGGAAAAGGGCAAAGAGAGTGGATGCGGAGTATGATATAAAAAGAACAAGAATAGCCAAGCCACACACATAATCCCAGCAGTCCAAAGGCTGAGACAGGAGCATAATGAATTGGAGGTAAGACTGGGCTGCATAAAGAACCCTTGTCTAAAAAGAAAAGAAGAAAGAGAAGGGGAGGGGGAAGACGCAACTCAAACAACAAAAATACAAATAAAATAAGCAAAACTAGACCCAGCAAGGTGAGTCTGTGGGTGGGAAGCAGCACTCGCTGCTGGAGTGGTCTAGACTCTCAAAAGGAGAGCAGCCCAAAGAGAATGATTTAAAGAACAACATTAAATGTTTGTAAATCAGTGTTTTAACTTTAAAAGTTTTCAAATATACCTGGAATCAGAAATTGAAGACTACAGATATTTGGGTTCCCCCTCCCCCACAAAAAATACGGCTTCAATTCTCAACTTGGGCTTTTGCGTCAACAGGTAAAAAGCCGGAAATCATCGTTCCCAGATAAACATCAAGAAAAAGCTGGGCCAATTGAAAATCAATAACATTTCTTGGCCCATCTGGGAGTTGAGTTTGCAGGGCAAACTGCTACCCTAAAATCTGCAGAGCCAATGGACTCCAAAAACCACAGCTGAGGTCTGTCCCCACGGAGCAGAAGCCACAGCTCAGTGGGCAGGCTTAGCTGCTGATGCCGAGGACATCATCTAGAGCTAGAGACAGGATGTGGATGGACCTAAGCAGGACTGCCACCCACGAGCCAGCAATGCAGACTTCCTGATTACACTGCTGGACGCTCCCCTCCATCAGTGAACTAGCAGGGCTCTAGCATGAAAACTGTGGGTGCAGCCGGAAAGGCTGCAAATCACAGGTCCATTTTCTATGAGTAGAGCGGCATGGGGAAGCCCCGTGTCAAGAGGGAGAAAAAAAATGCTGGAAGGGTTTTAATAATCTCTGGACGTGTTTAAGATAAGTTGATAATGCGTTCAGGGCACTTGTTTAAAAAAAGAAAGCAGTGTGCACAGTGTGTGAGCGAGATGAGCAGGGAGAATATTAAGTCTGACAGAGGGGCTCGGGAGTTGGCTCAGTGGTTAATAGCCACTACTCCTCTTCAGAAAGCCTGGCTCTGTTCCCAGCACACGCATAATGGCTCATAACCACCTGTAAACCAGTTCCAGGGGATCTGATACCATCATGGGCTTCCACGTGCATGTAACTGCATAAGTTTATGCAGGCACACACACATACACATAAATCTTTAGAGTCAATATTTGCTAAAGTGTAGTGGCAATTGCCTGCCTGGCCTTGGTGGCCGCCTAGACATGCCTGAGGAAAGACATGCCGAGGTTGGAGACAATCCCACATGAAGATGCAGATGCCCAGTTACCTAATGGATGAAACATTGCTCTCTCCTGAAAGGAAGTACAAAGAGGAAAAGAAAAGTAATAGATAATTCAAGAACTCGGCCGTAATTTCAAACGCCATAGCATACGTGTAACGAGAATGTCAAAAAAGTAAATATTTTTTTAAGCAGAAGAAATCTGTGGAGTCCTGGTTACTGAGAATTTTCCAAAAGTGGCTACTTAAACATCAAACAGAATATGTTTTAAATATTAATTTTTAGCTATACATACTGTGCACATGAGTGCGGTACCCATGTTAACCAGAAGAGGGCGCCGGGTCCTTGGAGCTGGAGTCACAGGCGGTTGTGAACTGCCAACATGGGTGCTGGAAACCAAACCACAGCCTCCTAAAAGAGCACTTGACAATCAAACTCACTGAGCCATTTCTCCATGCTCCCATAATCCTATTTTATTTTGTTTGTTTGTTTGGTTTTTGTTGTTGTTGTTTTTCAAGACAGGGTTTCTCTGTATAGCCTTGGCTGTCCTGGAACTCAGTCTGTAGACTGGGCAGGCCTTGAACTCAGAAACCCGCCTGCCTCTGCCTCCCAAGTGCTGGGATTAAAGGCATGCGCCACCACGCCCAGCTTATAGTCCTATTTTAAAATCCTACATCTAGTCGTATCATTTCCAAAGGGCACCCAGGACGTAAAGGTTTTGAAACACCAAGGGAGGGAAAAACAGCCTTCATACAGGGATGAGGACAAACAGTTTCAGCAAGCATCTCATCAGAAAGTATGCAAGCAAGAGAGAGCGACGCCTGTGTTTCAAGTGTTTATGGGGGTGCTTGTCAACTTGAAATCGATCCAGATTTTCTCAGGCAAACAACCGAGAGACTTATCAGATGGGATCAAACTGTAACAGTCAGAGAGCTCCTGTGGTGTTTAGATGCACTCACCAGAGCTCTGTCTCCTTGCCCAGAAAGTATCCGACCTGCATTTACTGAGCTCTGAGTAGATCCTGGGCATTCTCCAGGCATGAGAATTAACTCACTAAATCTTCAGAAACCCCGGCTGGAAAGATGGCTCAGCAGTTAAGAGTGCTTGCAGCTTCGCAGAGGACTGCTGCTCCATTCCCACATATCCAGCATCTCACAGCTGTCTGTAACTCTGAGAGATTCTATACCCTCTTCTGACTTCTGTGAGCACCCTTACCATGTGTGCAGATACACACAGATACACATAAAAAAATGTTGGGGGGAATTTTGTTTTTGAGACATAGTCTGACCATGTTGCCCTGGCTGGCCTGGAACTCACTTTGTAGACCACGCTGGCCTTGAACTCACAGAGCTCTGCCTACCTCTATCTCTGCATTCTGAAGGCATGTGCCACCACACCCAGCAAAATAAGTCTTAAAAAAAAATATTCACAGCCGGTCGTGGTGGCACACACCTTTAACCCCAGCACTCAGGAGGCAGAGGCAGGCGGATTTCTGAGTTTGAGGCCAGCCTGGTCTACAAAGTGAGTTACAGGACAGCTAGAGCTATACAGAGAAACCCTGTCTCGAAAAACCAATATATATATTCACAACAACGCCACAAGTATTATAATCATCTCTATTTATTTCTTTGGCAGTACTGGGATCAGAACTGTGAGCTTCGCACACATGAAGCAAGCACTGTACCACTGAGCAGAGCCCCCACCTCCCCAAACCCCTCAGGAAAGATTAAGTATCTGGCCCAATGTTATGACTTTCAAAGTTGAGATCAAAATTCAGGATCCTGTGCTCTTACCAACCTGCCTCTCCTGAGCCAACCGTTCTTAACTTTGGGGTCATCTGTCTTGAGGGGGGTCTGTGTGCTCTCCCTCAGCTGAGCATTAGTTTGCCTATTTCAAAAACCTCAGCCGCCACTTTCTATGAGCCTCCACCAGCCTCACTTAGACCAGTTATTTATCTCCTGGAGGGAACTGTCTAGAGACCAAAGGGAAAGCAGCGCGAGCACCGCAGGCAGGTGAGGTGAGTTGTGTTGAGCTGTGAGGGAGATGCTGGGTCACTGAAGATGGGGAACCGCGAGCTCTGGGACCGCAGCACGACGCAGCTGATCCTCCGGAACGAGATGCGCACGTATTTCCCTCTGCTAGCCTCAAAATCTTGTGCGGCTCCCAGCATCTTTTGAGTCACAAGACAGGTGATTCCGGGCTACGAGTATCTCAGAACTCTGGTCCCGGGTGCACAACAGAGGCGATTCCCCTGCTGAACTCTGAGATCTTGCGGGGTGAGGGAGCTGGGGGAGAACCTGTCGGCACCGCCCCGGGCCACCTTAGGAGCTGTCCAGTGCTGACCACGGATGTCTCCAGACCCCCGAAGTGCTCGGACCAGAGCCTGCCGCGCCCCGCAGAGCCTGGGCTGAGCTGCTGAGAGCACTGACGCAGAGCGCTGGGAGAGCTGGGAGCAGTTGGCTCTGAGCTGGACATGGATCTGCAGAGACCGGACTCCTACCAGGGCGGAGCTGGCCCTCATTTCAGCGAGCATGTCCTACACAAGGTAAAACTCTCCTCCGGGCGCCCACCTCAACGCCGGAAGTTCTCTCTGTTCCCCTGACTTTTGCTTTGGGACTTAAAGGAGAAACTAGCTGGTGTCTGTGATCCTGGGCAAAAACCCTCTGTGTGATCCTGTTTGATGCTTAGAAGAAAAGATACGTGTGCGCTGGGGGAGGGGACGCCTCCAGAGGCCCAGACTATTGGAGGCTGCATTCATTCATTCAGTTAACCCTCTCCTCATCGCACACACATCTCTTTTTCTCTTCCCTGTTATTTGAAATCCTGTGCACAAGTGTCTGAGCTTTTCCTAAGCCTTGTGGGAGACTGTATTTCCCCTCCGGGGTGTGTCTGTAATTTCCAACTCCATATAATCTGGGGCCAGCGGTCCACCTGGCTGAAACAGTCACAAATAGCAGTGATCTGTAGCTGGGTGTGGAGGTGCACAGCTGTAATTCTAGTACTTGCTGGCAGCAAATAATGCTGGGAAATCATGAGTTCAAGGCTAACTTGGGCTACCTAGGGAGTTTCAGGTCAGTCTTGGCTATATCAAGCCAAGAGCTCCTGAGTGTGAGTGTGTGTGTGTGTGTGTGTGTGTGTGTGTGTGTGAGAGAGAGAGAGAGAGAGAGAGAGAGAGAGAGAGAGACAGAGACAGAGAGAGACAGAGAGAGACAGAGACAGAGAGAGACAGAGAGAGACAGAGAAAGAATGAGATTGGTGTTCAAATTGCAGACAAATTGCTGTATTCAAAATAGATGCCCCCCACCAAGAGGTCTACTGATGCAAGCTTTGAAATAACCTGGTTTGTCCTGCTCTGTCTTAAAACTAAAGTCCAGAGACACAAGGTCACTAAAAGCCAGGGACTGTGAGTTCAAAAACAAGTCTCCTGTTCACTGCACCCCTATAGAACCCTCTCAGCAGAATGCAAGTGTTACCTGGGAGCAACCGTCTCAGACTGCTGGATGATTCTGCATTTTAACAAGTTCCCAGGAGGGTGAGCATGGGCATCTAAGTTTCCGATACGTGCCTTGTGCCTGCTACCTTGTGCCCTGCTGGCTAGTTCACACCGAATGACAGGAAATTCACTGGCAGGGGAGTAGAAGGAGCAGGTACATTTGAGGACCTTGACTGCCCTTTCCCTCCAACTCTCTGAATATTCAGAGCCCAGAGAAAGGGAAATCTGGAGGTTTTAGAACCATTCGTGTGATGTAAACAAGAATAAGGTCTGTGTTCTCGGAGGGAGGCTGTGAATGTAGCCCACTGCAAAGCACATGAAAACAAAGGACCAGAGGACAGGTCGATGACAAACCAGCTTAGTGACTACATATAATAAATAGATGGGTCTCTCTAATATTAAAAAAAAAGTACTTATTTTTACTTTATGTGTATGGGTGCTCTGTCTACATGAAAGTCCGCATAGCATTTGCAGGCTGTGCTGGCAGAGAACAGAAGAGGGCATCAGATCCCATGGAACTGGAATTACAGACTGTTGCAAACCACCATGTGGGTGCTGGAAATAAGACCCGGATCCTCTGGAAGAGCACTTCACCACTGAGAAATCTCTCCAGCCCTAGGGTCTCATTAATTTAAAAGCATGATATAAGATATAAATATTCATTTTTGAAAGCTTTAAGATTGGGAAGTCAGGGTTTTCAAATTATTCATCAGATGTGGTCTTCCAGCTTCTCTCACCTACACATGAAAACCTTGGCTTCCTTTGGGCTCAATGATCACCAGAAAAAGAGTGATATTATTCTAACAGGTCTTATTCTGCCCCAAAGCAATTGTCCACTTACTACAGTGAACACCTAACCTTTGCAATGCGGTTGTAAATGTCTGGACAGAAGCTCAGCTTGAATTCTCCATGGTATTTAATGTAGCTCAGCTTGAATTCTCCATGGTATTTAATGTAGTGATGTACGAGAGTGTGTGTGTGTGTGTGTGTGTGTGTGTGTGTGTGTGTGTGTGTAAGGAAATTGCTTGTTGTACAGTACTGGCAACCTTCCTTGTAATAATTTTGACATTTCACATTATTATTATTATTATTATCATCATTATTATTGTTATTATTGTGATCCACCTACAAAGCCCTTTGTGAAGGGTCAGGTCATGGACCCAGTGGGATTGTTTTAATGTTGCATTACACTATAGTCTAAAAAATCCTGCTGATTAATTAGAATGGATACACGAGCCACAGGTCTCATTAGTGGCTAGAATTTGGTGTATGTGTGTACGGTGTTCACCTATATGTTTGAGTACCTGAGCAAACATGTATAGAGACCATCAGGTGGTGTTCAGTGCCACCTTCTGGTACCACCTGTTCATAAGGTGAAGCCACTGTAACCAGAGGAAGGCATTGAAATTGGAGGTTCAGCTGCATCAGATTCAAACTCCAGCCAGTTCCAGCCAAATATGAGCTGGAAAGTTCTTGTAGGGGGAGACAGCATTTATTAAACAGCTCTCTTTGATGAGTGATGTACAGGTCAGTCAGAAACATGTGAGTTACATTCCCCTTGAAAGGCTGGATTTAAAATAAGAGGGAAAGTGCTGGCTCAATAAAGATTCAGACAATCTAAGCATCATCATCATCATCATCATCCTAGTGCTGGGATTGGCATTACAGCCATTGCCCTTCAAGCCTGGCTCTTGATATGGGATGCTGAGATTAAGGGTGTGTGCCAGCATGCTAGGTCCTGTTGTGTTTGTCAAGGCAGGGTCACGTGTAGCCCAGGCTAACCCTATCCTCATGACCCTCGTCTTGGGATTCTAGACAAACAGCACCATCCCAGTTTGGGGTGGGTGGGGTGGGTGGGGTGGGTGGGTGTTAGTATGGTCAGTTAGTTTGGTTTGATTTGGTTTTTGGTTTTGATTTCACTCTAAAGATTTATTTATTTTCATTATATGTGCATAATTTTTGTATGTCTGTACACAGTGTACATGCCTGGTGCACATGAAGATTCATGATAAGACACAGTATCCTCTGGAGAGGCGGTTACAGTGATTGTAAACCACCACTTGGGTGCTGGGAATCAGACCTGGGTCCTCTGGAAGAGCAGCCAGTGCTCCTCACCACTGAGCCATCTCTCCGGGTCCCTAGTCAGAATTTCTAAAAAAAATGAACTTTTTACAGAAAAAGAGCAAAGGTGCTAAATCTCAAGGGGGCTCCTTGATGGATTACTAAGCCCCTGCCTGGCTCCTTTCCACGGTCCTCCCTCTTCATCTCCAGAAAGCCCTCTCCACAGCTCTCCTTCTCCTCCTCCCAGAGATCAGCTGCAGAGTCAGAGGACCCTGCCATGTTGTAGAAGAGCCATGTAGGATGGTCTAGAGCTTACCACACAAGAAACAGCATGGCATGCTGGGAAGAGGTGCCCTGGCTCAGCTCCCTCTGCCCCTCATTTGACTTTTGGCAACAATAGTAAGTCTTACTTATCTTCCTTTGCTTTCTTGATTTTTGTGATTTTTAGTTGGAGCACAAGCAAGCAGGTTTTGCTATAATTTCTTTGCTCTGTGTGGACCATCGCTCTCTGTCCTCCTCTCTACAGCCCAGCCACACGGGCTTGCTTTCCTAAGCTGGGGAAAATGATCTGCCTTTCTGTGGCTTTTTTGGTTTGTTTTGTTTTTATGTATATGAGTACACTGTAGCTGTACTTCAGACACACCAGAAGAGGGCATCAAATCCCATTACAGATGGTTGTGAACCACCATGTGGTTGCTGGGAACTGAACTCAGGACCTCTGGAAGAGCAGTCGGTGCTCTTAACCGCTGAGCCATCTCTCCAGGGCCCTGCTTACAGTGTTTTGAGTATGGAGGTCAGACACCATAATGCTAAATATGGGTGTAATCTTGAGAATATCGAACAGATTTAATAAATGGCCATTGCTGTTAAAGCACATATCTTGAGCTTCAAAGTAACTTCAGTGGGTATCACGTTGAGTTACCACCTAAAATGATGCTGTGTGAGAAAGCAGTAGTCATGCACACGTGCGCACACACATACACACGCATGAGCGCGCACACACTCCCACGGGAACAGCTCACATGAACCACCCGTGGAGAAAGTATGACGTTAGTGCCAACATCCAGTCCTAGCTTCCCAGTGGAAATGTCTCCTTCCTCAGGGATGTGAGGCGTGCGCTGAACCCCATGAAGGTAATGATTCACTTCTGGGACTGAGGTTTTCACTTGAGCTTCAGTCAGTCCAGACAGTGGGAGCCTGGACCAGAGGAGCACAAGTCACTCTTGAGAGACGCACAGAGTGGGGGCCTGGTGCTGGGAACTTCGAGAGACACTCAGTTCATCAGTCAAACGCTTAGAGTTTTTAAATAGAGTTTCTATTGTTCTCACAAATCTGAATATTTGATGCAACTAAATAATTTAAAGCATATGGACAACCATGCCGCACTCTTCTCAGAGAACTCTCCGTCCTGTCTTGCAACCAGGTCGCTGTCTAGAGCCCTGCAGGGGCACAACAGCAGGAAGGGGCTCAGACTTGGAGCTCAGTTCCCGGCCTGACCTTGAGTTCTAGGCACAAAAGGGTGGAGCTTTGGGCCCAGACAAGGCAGGATGCAACACGGGGACTTCAGTTCCTGCTTACTCAAGCTAAGCTTGTCCCAAGAGGATCAAGCAATTAATTACTGAGCTGAAGTGAGCCTCCTCTCTGCATCTCAGAAAAACAAGGAGGGTAGAAAGACATGGTACTCATTCATTTGTCCCAGGCTCTTTGTTGAATGATATTAGCAGATAAAGACGAGCAGAGCCTCTGAGTCGGCTGTGGTACCTCCTCTAGTGTGTGGCATAGAGGGGGGAGGGGCTCTCTGCCACACCCTGTCCTCTCTGGGACTTTCCTTTGTCATAGCTCTTGCTTTGTGATGACTCCATCCCATAGTAACCCACACACATCAAACATATATTAAGCGTTCCATAGTGTAAGGCTCCACACTTGGGGCATGACAGAGCACATGCCATGCAGGCATGAGGGCCTAAGTTGTATCCTAGTATCTGTATACAATCCACACATAGCTGGGTGCACCTGTAGTCTCAGCGCTGGGGGGATGCCTGGGGATTACTGGCCACAGCAGCTAGCTAGCAGTGAGCTCCAGGTTCAACAACAAACCATGATACATGATAGAGGAAGACTCTCAACATCAGACCCTGTCAAGCACACACTCATCACTAATACACACATTCACACACACATACTCATCACTAACACACACACTCATCACCAACACATTCTCACACTCATCTAACACTCACACTCATCACTAAAATTCTCACACTCATCACCAACACACTCTCATACTCATCCCTAACATACACACTCATCACTAACATTCTCACACTTATCACTAACATTCTCACAATCATCACTAACACACCCATCACTAACACATTCTCACACTCATCACTAACATACCCATCACTAACACATTTTCACACTTATCACTAACACACTCACACATCACTAACACACTCACACACACATCACTAACACACACTCACAAACATACAATTTGCTTTAAGATTACATCTACTGTCTCAAATGCCTTAATGAAGGCTCAGGAGCTGGAGCAGGATAGCCCAGGAAGAAATGACCACTTCCAACACAGTTTTGAAATGTCCCCTCTCACTTAGCCTCTGATTAAAGTTAACATCTAAAACTGGGTGTCACAGTTCCACATATGTAAGGCTAGCACTTGGAAGGCTGGGACAGAGGAATCTTTAATACAAGGCCAGCCTGGGCTACATATTGAGACTCTGGCTCAAACAAAAAAGTCACTATCTAAAACAGACAGAATCCCAAATGCCAGCCAGCCTTCCCCCTCCACTGAATGTCACCCCCAGGTCCCAGAAAAGGCTGCATAGAGCATGATTGTTTGTGAGAGGACCCACCCCCACTCCAAGTTACCAGGCGAAGACAGACCCGTGGAAGACTGCCCAGTATTCTGTCTTCCTCTACAAATCCTTTATCCCTCAATGACATCTTTGTCAATTAAAACAATGTAAACTGAACATAATGTTATGGCCAAAGGACCCAAATCCACAGGAAAACACTGCTCTGTTCGTGGACAGATACTACTTTTAACTGGAGGGGACAGCTCCAATTCTTGCCAGATTTTCAACCTCAACTCAAGAAGAAGCCAGAAAGCCAAGGAGAGCAGGCTGCTGGCTGTATGGTGTTTCCATTTGCTCGCTTTCCTCTTGCAGGCACTCAGGAGGCTCTGGATAAATAAAGGAAGTGCAGGTTACATCACTGGCAATCTGGGGCCATCTGGGTCTCCCCAGGGCTGAGGAGCTGGCCCTGCCCAGTTCCCAGAGTAGGCAGCTGGCTTGGGGAGAGTCACTGACTTGTTCCTTGGGATAATTTTAACAGGAAATGATGGTGACCTGATCCAGCGCTAGTGGCTTTCCTAGTGCCCCCAACATCCTTGGACAACCCATCCCCTTTAATTCCTATTCCCTTTAATTTATGACACCTGGGTATTTGCTGAGTAGATATCGGGGCTTCACCAGCTTGGGGTGCTGTTTTCTCTTGTGAGCAGGTCTGGGGAAAAGGTAATGCTTATGTACATTTATTTGTGTGTTTGCACATGTCTGTAGGTATGGATTTGTGTGCATATGGTATAGGTGTATATGTCTGTGTGTACATGGTGATTTCTACTCCGAGAACCCAGTGAGTCTCTGACTTTTTCCACAAAACTCCCTGGGGACTCCAAATTAAAGGGAAGCCACTCAGGAGAGGACAATGAGAAGCATTTGGAAAGTCACAGCCTTGCTACATCCCACTGAGCTGGATGTAAACAGAGGTGAATGCCAGGCTGGGCAAGTGTCAAGAAAGATACTTACAGCTGGCACTAAATTTATCCCAAAGCGAAGTTTGTTTCCTTCCTCACCGGCCTCAAGCAAGACACAAGTCCCCAGGGATGCAAGGTGACTGTAACATCACGGCTCCCTTGTTGAGTTGTGGGGTGCTGAGGGACACTGTTTCCTAGCAGAGACCAACACGGAGGCCTCCTCCCATCTGCCAACCGGAAGGGAAGAGATCTTCTAGCCCAAGTGAGAGACTGGAAAGCCAGTAGCAAACAAGAGATCTGGAGCCTTTACCTCTCAGTGACCCCAGCAATCCGCACCTGCTCCAGACCTTGGCATGCCGGCCTGCGCCTGGAGATTCCACATGGTACAATTCAAGTCAGCCAGCTGTTGAGACCAAACTCTCCTGGTCAACAGTTCCTACTTCCCTGAAACCAAAGCCCACACCCTCCTCCTTACGTGAATGTCCAGTTATCGGGTGATGGATTGACGTAGGATAAGAAGGGTGTTGTTTAACAATCTGGGCTTCACCAGATACCACTGTGGTGCTTTCAGGTCTCTGAAGCCACATCACCAGGTATGCAGGAGAGCTTGCACACGTGTGTACACACACACATACTCACACACACACACACACACACACACACACACGTCTCTCCTGAGTCGCTTCCCTTTAATTTGGAGTCCCCAGGGTCTTTTGTGAAAAAAGTCAGAGGCCCACTGGGTTCTGGGAGTGGAACTCACCATGCACATATACCATGTGCACACAAATCCATACCTACAGACGTGCACAAACACACATACACAAATATACATACATGTACACACACCTCTTTCATAAGTGATAATAATAGGCATTTTCTCTGCATTATCTGGTTTTGTTTTGAGATTGAGTATTTTTGTTGTTGTTGTTTCAGAGACAGTGTCCCCCAAGGTGACCCTAGGTGGTCTTCACTATCCTCCTGCCTCAGCTTCTCAACAACTGGCGTGACAGGTGTGTGGCTGCCAACTCTTGTGGGCCTTTTAACAGCAAACCTTTCGCTTCCTCTTCTTCCTTGTCTGTTTAAGTCTTGCCCCTATGCCATGCCCTAGCAAGTCTTGGGTTTTAAAACAAGCAGAAAAGTCCCAGGGGACAATCAGGACTCATGGACCCTGCCTCTCTGGGGGACCCCTGCACTCACATTGAGATATCAAAACAGGGAATGAAACTGGACTGCCAATTGATTACCAGTGAAGCAAGGCCCAGGGAACGCTTCCTCTTTTGAGGCACAGACACAGACCTTCATCCTTGTGTTCCTCCTTCTTCTCTAGGGTCCCTTCTAATAGTCTGTTCATCTTTAAACTGTGAAGTGTTGAAATCATGTCTTCACCATAGTCTAGAGGGACCTAGCAGAATTCATAATTATTAATAAAGTTGATTTTTAAAACACATGGTTCATGTAAAGCAGTTAACAGTTCACAACCTCTTTCTTTAAATATACACTATGACACTCTCCTACCACACGCCTTGGGAGGAGCTGTCACCATTAATTCTGTATTATAGCTGGGAAAATGGAAACCAGATTGGGAAAAAAAAACATAGTTATATGCCGTAGGGCACAGCTGGAATTGCAGAAACTCTAGTAATTATGGCAGACACGTACATGGCAGGACCTTCGACAGAGTGGGGACCGCTCCAAGCATTTACATCTGAGCTCATGAAGTGGACAGTCACCCTACTTGGTCTCATTTTACAGACATTAAGATAGCTAAGTTTACATGCACCCAGGAGTGGAGTGTGGAGCGACGGAGTTGGGAAGGGACAGGAGCTTTGACAAGAAGGTCACCTGCTTGTCGCTGAGATTACAGATGTGTGCTACTGTGCTCAGATTCACTTGAGTCCTGGGGATTTGAACTCAGGTTTAGGCAAGCTCTCTACCCACTGAGCCACCTCCACGGCCCTCATAGAATCAGCTTTGCTATGTCTCGCTGGGCAGGTTTTTCCCAGACTCTCATGACCCTGTATTGCTCTAGATGCCAGGCCATATTATAATAAAGAGACCATCTGCTAAGGGAAAGGAGGCTTGAAGGATCCAGACTGATGAGGTGTTGACACTCTCTCCCCTCTATGAGGCCTCAATCTACAGCCCCTGGGACCCCTTTAGCCTCACCTGACCTCTACCTCTGTGTGTGTGCATGGACGACAGTCCAGTCTTTCCACATTTACATTTCCCATCATCCTCTGTGGAACCACTTGCCTGAGAGCTGAGGATTGCCCTGGATATGACCTGGTTGCCAGAATGGGGAGCAGGAGGGATGCTTCCTCTCAGAGTCTGCCTTCTGTCTGTCGTATCCAGACTTGTCATTTCACTTTCCTGCCTCTATTTCAGCCAGTGCAAGGCCTTAGGGATTCAGGGCTTGAGAGCCATGAAAGACAAAAAGCAGCCATGGCTAGGCCCTTTCCTTTCATCCACTATGACCCCCCAAATCCGGTGCACCGCCCCTAGTAATTACAGGTTCTGGTTGGGGATTTTGAAACAAAGTTGCAAGGTCAAGAGCCTCCCCTCCCACTCCCAGAAAGCTGAGTGAGTTCAGCCCATTTGCAGGTGAGAAAATGGCTCAGAGGGTGGTGGCCGCGAAACAGGGTACATAGACCCTGGTTCCTCTGAAGACTCCTTAAAGGTCAAGGACTTGAGTCTCACATAGTTTATGTTAGTTTTGAGGAAGGCCAAGTAAGTGCTGTTCTCTGAAACCTAGCTCTAGGGCCCAATTAAATGACTAATTTCAGGGACTATAAAACAGCAGGTGTGGACTGGCAAGAAGGCTCAGTGGGTGAAGGTGCTTGCCGCCAAGTATGACGGTCTGAGTTCGATCCCAGGATGTTGCATTGTGGAGAGAGAACGGATTCCTAAAAGCTGTCCTCTAACATCCACATGTGTATTGTGATGTGTGCACAAACACACACATACACACACACACACACACACACACACACACACACACACACACAGTGGAAACTTCCTCAGATCCAAGATAAGTCTTACCCATGAAGGTCAGAATGACTTTGGGTCCCCTAGATCAAGGATACCTTCAAGCTCATTTCTAAAAACAGG
>CACVCL010031311.1:0-33133 GCA_902729485.2 Mus minutoides
GTTAGTCTAACTTCAGTGTTTTTTTTTATAACAACAAACTATATTGTAAGCAGACATTAAATATAAAAGGTAAATACAAGAAGAGTTGCAGGAGAAACCTGTGGAGAGACACAGATACTTGCATATCGACCCAGCACTGACAGTTGTTTCTTGAGTGAGGAATGAACTACAACACCCTACTCAGTGTACTTTTAGGGAATATGGGTGTATATTTACCAATAAAGTGAAATAATTTTTCTTCAGACATCTGTGTAAAGGCCTATTTAAAATTCTCTGCTACTGAAGATGGTTACAAGTTATGCTAAATAAACCAACCTTGACTACATTCGGACACACTCCCTGAGGTATCCACAAAATTGCTTTCCTTGTCCTTTAATAATTTAAGGTACATAACTATAATTTTTTATCCAAAGGATACATAAAGAAACAGACATAAATATCACCCACACACTCACTTCTTCAATTTTACTCAGAAACAAACTAATATATAAAACAAAAGCCTTCTAATAAACTGTAAATATTTGCTGCTATGGAGCACAGTACAGAAAACTGCTCTGGGTTTTAAAGAGAGCAGAATGGTGAAGAATGCATGAACACTCTTAGAGACAGATCTAAGGTCAAAGCCAGGGAAGGGCTTTTCACAGCTTGATCAAATCCTTATTTTATACAGCATAGAAAGGCCTTTTTTTTCTATTAGCAAAAGGTTAATGTATTTTCAGGAATATTTATTATAGGGCTTAACAATTCTTTCAGCATTGTTTTAAAATTTCTAACCCCTATCACCTAAAATATTCCCTTGCTTTGCCTCCTGAAGACATGCTTAGCCTTTCTGAGCCCAGAGATAATTCCTTTCCCATTTTCTAGTTGTATGCTTTCCTGTTTTGAGACAGAATCTTACCCTGTTATACAGAATAGCTTCAAACTTTTTCTGTAGGCTGACCTCAAACTCATGATCCCCCTGCCTCATCCTCCTGAGTGCTCTCAGCTTATCCAAATTGCATAAACAACTAAGAAAAACCAGTTCTGTAGAAGTGCTGGCTGCAGTTTTAGATCAACCTTGCCTCATTCATGGACCAAGACAAGTGTGTCTATGGTCAGTTGAAGAATTCTCTTTTTAATAAATGATTATTCTTTGATTTTTAGCTACTTCAATTCTTCTAAGCTAGGTAAAACTGGCTCCCTTCCTTTTCTTCTTCCCCATACCCTTACTCTCTTTGTGTTTTTTCTAAAGAATAAAGATTTTTTTGTCCAAATAAATTGCATTGCATGAATAGCCTGCCAATAATTATCAGTAGAAAACTCAAGCAAGTGATTAAAAATAGCTAAAATTTCATCTGGTGATGGGAGTACAGTTGAAGTAATAGAGTCTGTGACTGGGATATGTGAGGTTACATGCTCAGTTCCCAACTCCATAATTAAACAGCTGGGTAAATGGCTGGTAGGTGGATAGATGGCCATCTACTCTGTATTACTGCAGATGCCAGTAACTACAAACAGCATCCATGGTACAGCACTCCTCCCAGGAGAGACCATTCTGCCTCTACCCTACTTTTACTCAATCCTGTGTTGCACTGTTAATAGCCTCAGAATCTTACAATCCTATTCTGGATTGTTATGGTGTCTTTGGCTATATGGTGGTTCACCATGGGAAGAAGCCATCAGAGAAAGAGAGATTTGGTAAAAAGTAGATTAGCCTTTAATTTCCCAGGACACAGTGTACTGACATGCTAAAAAGAAAGACAGGAAGGACATGCTAACTGGTATACTCCTTTTCTTTTATAAAATAAACAGGCCTTATGATTTCTTAGTGTTAGAAGCTAAACTGAAATTTAAATAATCCCTCCTGAAATCCAGTTCCATGCCATTTCTAACTTCACTCTATGTACACAGGAGACATCTTCAGAGTCAACCCACACTAAAGGTGGCATTTCTAAAACAGAGCCAGTGAGGTCTTGTCTCTTTTCCATGATCTTTCCCCAAGTATTTGGTGCTCCAGGTATTCTATAAACATGACAATCAACCAGAAAGAGAGCTGGTGACAGAAAAGTGCTTAGTCCTTAAGGAAAATGTGACATACAGCCTTTGGACTTATTGGCTTATTCTATATGTAAAATCTATAAAGTCATTTCCTATTGTGAGTGTGGTCACTCACAAGTGGCCTAGAATACTCTGCCTAGAGAAGTATTTTTTTCTTTCCTTGTATTAAATAGAAGAATCTAGATAAGAAAATGAAGTTCCCATGAGACCAGGCTATGATGTTCAGAATATGCTGTCCCCTCAGCCCAAAATATTTTGACCCTTAAGATCCTGGATAGGGTGCTCCTGTGGCCTGATTTTCTGCCTTTCGCTCTATTCTTAGGTCCTTGCCCATATTGCTACAATGTTTGAACCTTTAGGGTAATTTTCACATACTCAGTTTCTGTGGCTAAAATTCTCCCACTTGACTTTTTCAAATTAGATGTACAAATTTATAGATGATGAATCTAATTCTTAGATGTTAAAATTAGATGTGTTTATTGCAAACTAGATAACAAAAGAAATAAAATTCAAATTTAGAATTATTAAGATTTGTGTCACTTCTCTCTCTTGTATTGTAAGCAAGTCCTTTCTTGACTCAAATCCAGTCAGAAAGAAAACATCTCCTGAAGCTCCATTCACTAAAACTACTCACCCTCCAACCAATACAGTGTATCAAACACAGTATTCCCACCATCCAACACAGTATGTCAAATATGGCATTCCTACCAACCAACAAATACAGAGTATCAAACACAGTATTCCCACCATCCAACACAGTATATCAAAAGGGCATTCCTACGAACCAACAAATCAGAGTATCAAATGCAATGTACCCTCCATCCAACAAATCAGGACATCAGAGAGATGGGAGCTCTGCTGGTTAGTTTTTGTCAAGTTGATACAAACAGAGATATCTGTGAAGAGGGATCCTCAGCTGAGGAATTGGATCCATCAGCCTGGCATATGGGCATGTCTGCAGGGACACTGTCTCGACTGATGATTGATATGGGAGAACCCAGACCACTGAGCACAGCACCAACCCTGGGTAGGCAGACCTGGATTATATAAAACTAACAGCTGCATGTATTCTAGGGAAGCAAGGAGTAAGTAGCATCCCTTTATTTTTCCTGAGTCTGCTCTTAGTTGAATTCCTGCTTTATCTTCTTCTCTGATGAAAGTAATGAGGAAGAAGGGTAAGCAAATCTCTGCCCCCACCCCGGGGTTGGTTTTGGTTATGGTGTTTTCCTGTAAGCCTAGGGCAGGAAACAGAGCTGGGCTGGCTCGTCCTAGTTTGGAGTGTTCACAGTTTTCTAGGAATGGTAACTACTCAGTCTATGAATGAACAATTTAAATTTGAGCAATAAAGAAAAACAGTATACAGAGTAATGCCATGAGATTCACACAGGATTAGAGTAATTTTGCTCATTAAATTAGACACACTATCTACCAGTTTTAAGCCTTTAGCAGTCATTCTTCACTGGCATAGTTTCTAGAGACTCACAGAGGAAATAGCTCCATTCCTGTCTTTAAAATAAGCCAAGGATGATTAAAGAAACCAGTTTCCCATATTCTAATTATTTCATATGTCCTCATGTTTACTGTTGTCTCAGAACCAGTTATTGTCCTCTTTAAATCAGTTCCTATTTGTTGTTTTAAAGCATTTTGAAGGGAACTTCATATTGTTACTAAAAGGAAAAAACAGCCAATACGTTCCATAAATAGATTGCAGCTATGGAAATAAATACAATAGAACAGAATGACAACTCCTAAGGACACAGCACTGAAGTGAACATCTCCAAGCCTGCAGCCTGGTCTGCCTCTTCCCAATAAGGTTAACAGGGGTGTGAAAGGTATTAAGAAAAACCTACCTGCTCTAAACTAATCTTTTTCCTGGAAATAATCAGGATGATTTGAAAAGGAACCTGAACAGAAATAATTTCACTTCATGAGCTGATGCTATTTAACACTGTCCTCAAAATATGTCCCTGCAAGCCAAAGAGTTATGTGTTCCAAGCACTTGGGTCACCCTGAGTATCACATGGTAAGCTGGGGAATATAAATGAAATGTAAGAAGCTGTTTAGAGATCTCAACTGACCTTTACTCATTCATTAATTCAATTATTCATTCATCTAATCTGGATTACTCTCAGCAATTAATTAGAAAGAAAGGGAGAGAAAGAGATGGAGGGCACCAGGAAGAGCAGAAGGTAAGGGAGATGGTTGACTTTGTGTAGAAGACAGAGAAATTACCATAATTTCAAAAGATTGTAATGACAGAGATTAAACAAAAACGTAACACATATCATTGAAAATACACCTGGCATGAGCCATACCCTGACTGAGAAATACTCACAGCCAGGTAGGTACATAGTATATACTCTATAGTCACCATAACTGCTCCTGCTCATTAGTACCAGGGTTTCATTCAGTGTCACCTTGTGAGCATTTTTCCTTCTTCTTCTTTGGCACAATTTCACTGAAGCTTTCTTTAAACTTGCAAATAAGAGGAATGACAAAGTCAGGGATTTCCAGGCCCACCCCAGCACTATGGACAGGTAGTTTATTTTCGAATTTAGGTTTCCTTGAACTAACTGTAAGAGAATTTACAGTATCTTCCATTTTTTTCAAGGTTGCTAACCCCAAAATATTTTTAAAAAAATAAAAAGATAAAAAACCTTTTGAGTACTTTCTTTTAATTCTTAATTAAAAATGTATCACATTCCCTCTTCTGTTTCATCCCTCAAACCCCTCTATAGCCTACAAATATAGGTATATGGTTGAAAATATGAACATGTAGATATTCCTAAATATTTAAGTACAACCTGCTTAGTCTGTACATGTTAGTTGAACAAAGAAGACACCAAAAGACATAGTGGATGGAAAAAGGAATCTTACAGGTCCCCAATCCTAGACAAAAGGCCTCAGGCAACTAAACGGTCAGAGCAGGAGGGTTAGTCTTCCCCAGGGAAGAGCCCCACAACTTCTAATTCAAACCAGTAAAAAAATGACTTAATCTTGGAACATCAACAGGGTGATTTGTATTGTCTTTCTATTTTGACTAACTAGTAAGTACTGTTAAAATCCCAACAGTGTTTTTTCCCCTCCAAAATAAATTCATCCTATAATAGAAACAAAAGAACTTTGCTCAAAAAGTTTAGTTCTCTGAAAGATTCCCCCAAAGAATGCAACTAATATTTCTACAGGGTGTCTTTGTTATGTTCTTATTCTGTGATAAATTCATCACCAAAACCACTTTGTGACAGAAAGGTTTTATTCCATCTTACTCCTCTAGCAGACAGTCCAACACTTAAGGAAGGCAGGGAGGAACTCAAGCAGTTTGAGAACCTGGAGAAAGATATGAAACAGAGACCATGGAGGAGCACTGCTTATGGGCATGATCCTAGTGGCTGGCTCTATACCACGTGCTCAAATGTGGCCCCTCCCACAGTGGGCTGGGCTATGACACATCAACCATTACTCAAGAAAATGTCCCCACAGACTTGCTTACGGACTAGTTCAATAGACAAAATTGTGACTGGAGGTTCTTCCCAGATTGCTCCAGCTGCTGTCAAGTGAAGAAATAACGTAACCAGGATCTGTGAGATATACATGTTTATTATTACATCTTGCTATTTACATTAATAATGGCCAGCTCAGTTTACAACCATAAACAAAACAAGTTGGCTCCTCTGTGAGAATAAGTAGTGAAGAAACATAACATACCTGTGAAGCTTGAGGGTCACAGTTCCATAAACAGTAGCAAAACCAAGAAGCCGAGCCCACCTTAGGAGAATACAACGAAATGTACTTGGCTCAAAGTACAGAATAACGACCTGTGGATGAGACAGAGAGTCCTTCAGCATCAACTGCTGCCCACAAAAGTCAGTACATCACAACTGGGTACTTAATATGAGTTGATTTTGACATAAGCATACATTCACTTAAATGGTTTCTTAAATGTTCCCTTAAGTCATTACTGAAGCTGAAGAATTACAGGATCACTCCATAGATTTCAATAAAACCTAAATCCTTTACATCTAATTTCATATTCTGACCACCTGTTTCCAAGTATGTAGTATACAAATTTTCTCTTTTTCTCTTTTGCCCTTCCTTCCTTCCTTCCTTCCTTCCTTCCTTCCTTCCTTCCTTCCTTCCTTCCTTCCTTCCCTTCCTCCCTCCCTCCCTCCCTCCCTCCCTCCCTCCCTTCACATTAATTAATTTTTTACATGCCAATCACTGCTTCCCCTCCACAGGGTCCATCCTCCATCTCCTTCCCCCTCTCCTCTGAGAGGATGGTCCCCTTCCCTCTATTGCAGAGAGGGGCCTAGCATAACTGTCCTCTGAAAGACTCTACCCACCAGCTGACTGAAACAATATAGATACCCACATTCAAATACTGGATGGAGATTAGGGGATTCTTATGGAAGAGTTGGGCGCAAGGATTAAAGGCTCTAAAGAGCATAGAACTCCACAGAAAGACCAACCACATCAACTAACATGGAACCTTAGGTGCTCTCAGAGACTGTGCCACCAACCAAAGAAAATACATGGTCTGGACCAAGACAGTGGGAACATATGTAGCAGATATACAACTCAGCCTCCATGTGGGTCCCCAACAACTGGAGTCGGTGCTGTTTCTAAAGCTATTGCTTCTCTGTGGAATCTGTTTCCCAGCAGGCCTGTCTTGTCTGGCATCAGTAGGAGAGGATGAGTCTAATCCTGTCTCTTTTGTTTTTCAACACAACCTTGCAGACTGGTTCTCTCTGTCATCCCCGACTATAGCTCTCCCATTGTACATTTCATTCCTTTTCCTGTGTGAGATAGCCCTGACAAGGTTTTCCATACTGTACCTCTTATCAATCCACCTACCACTATGTCTTTCCTCGTTACCTCAGAACATGGGCCAGGGAATTCATTCAATCCTTGCATATCATTTCAATTTCAATAAACAGAAATCAAATATTCTTCCAAGATTATGGGACCTATAAGAATCAGCCAAGAGGCACGTATGCTAAAGCCTTCATTAAGGTAACCCAGTAGCTACAATAGACATATATGAAGCTTCAGTTGGGCCACAGTACAAGAGCCCAATTCTATGGGGGCAGTCGAAAGACTTGTACAAGACACTCTACTGCCTTCCATAACTCTGTTACATAATTTTCAGCAAGTTCTTTTTGACAAATTCCTCTGACTCTGCCAGGGAGCCTTGGATAGTATTAAAGGATGAATGATGTTAAAAAGCAAAGACAATCAACTGATATGAATTTATTATGAATTTATTCTGCTGAAGTCAGGGCCATCATAACAGAAACTCTGCTGTTGGCCAAAAGCCTGTGTGTTCGTCATTGACTTTTAAAACTGGAAACATATATATTTCAGGTAGCGAAGATTTCTCTTCAGCATTGCACAAATAAAGTCCCTCTCCCTTGTGTCTGCAGAATAACACTGTAATTGTTTCCTGGTAGTTTTGTGGTAAAACTATTTGAGAAATAGAACTAATATTTTATAGAAATAGGAAAGGAGCAAGACAAAAGTCTCAAGAAGACATTTTTAAAAAAGTAAAACCTAGGAATATACTCAAGAAATCATTACATTGTGTGTTCGGGAAGTCAAGTGATAAGTTTGACTCTATTCTCTCACTTATAAAAAATTTATTGTTCATTTTACAATTTAACAGTTTTTATATAGATATGTGCCTTCATGTGTATGGAGAGAGGCTATAATATACAAATAAAGACTTCCCTCTAAGATTTATTAGAAAAAGATGTGAACTAAGTATAAATGATATAAACATACAACCAGTTAAAATTTCATAAATGTGTACTATAAATGTAGGCTCATTCATTTTAGAAATATTCTCTTTGCACATGAGAGCAACAGTAATTATGAGTTCTTCAAAGCAAGTTTCATTCTTTAGTAAGGACTTGAAGCTGAATGAGGAAGATAACTTGAGTCAAGCAGAAATCTGGATGCATGAGTAAGGAATTTGGGGACCACATGTGTTTCTTCTTATGTGATGGGAGGCAAGTTAGAGACTAGAGACACCAGAGTGGAAATATAAGAGCACATAAGTCTCAACTATTAGCATTAGCAATGTAGTTTTGAAACTATTCTGGTAGTGTAAATTTCTGGGGACACAGATTTCTGAGTTATGAGATAGCTCCGAACTGTTTGGTCAGCTGATGGGGAAGGGTTTAGGCGGAGGATAAGTGGTTAGATGATAATGCCTAGAGCAAAGAATATTCAGTAAACATAGGCTAATGTGGGTAGGAAAGTTACTTTATTTATTCTTTCTTGTAAAACCTACAGTCATTCACTGCATGGCAATTACACACATTGTTTCCACAGATGACTCTCTGTCCTCCCAGCCCCTCTTCCTTTCGAATTTCTGTCTTCACCTCTTGCCTATGTAGCTTTTCTATTTTATTTTGATCTCTGAACCAAAACTACAATTATAGATGGGCATGGGTCTTAGTCCACCCATGTACTTTACAAATAGAAAATGTTTACAGTATTTTAAAAATCTATTTAGAGTTTTGCTTTTTAAATAAAGTGTTATTTTGAAAATAAGCTATTTAAAAAAACAAATTAGGGCTCACCATTGTTATTTTAATTGACATGTTTTATATTTATATCAGAAAGGAATTAAGAAGCCATCAAAGCAAGTTAGATGTGGATTTGATCTTAAAGGAGTTATAAATTCACGGAATAGATGTTAAATGTAAATGATAAAATAATTGCATATGCATAGTTATTGTCTAGAAACTAAATTGAGCATGTCTTGCATACTTAAGCTCATTTAATCCTCACAACACTTTTTAATTATAAGGACTTTTATAGAGGAGAATTGAGCACAAGGAATGTGTCCAGATCTCAATGAGCTCAAAATTGGAAGTTTTGGTGATGGAGTGCATGCAGGCACCTGAATGCAAGCACTCTGTTCATGAGTACAAGAGCCATCTATACTCTCTAACTGATATCTAAACTCTATTAGCCTGGAAGGGATTGGTGACATTAACCTGTGACCCTAAAGATGGAGTAAATAATAGACTTCCACCTGGACACTTCCTCACCACATCCGTTATGACTCAACTCCAGCTTGGTATCCATGACACGTCCCACTCCCACACAGCACCAGAGTTTCACTTTATTTGTACATTATTTACTCTTATCGAATGCTAAGCTTCCTTCATTCTTGCAACAGCTCTGTTTTGATGTAATTATTACTGTAACTCAGTTGCTTGACGTGTTGTCCTTGCTGGGACAAAATATATGCAACAAAGTTTAGCTATCTCATTCAAAATTGCAAGCAAGTCCCTGGTACATTACCTGCCAATAATTGGGGCAGATGAATCTATTATATAACATATATAAAATGTAAATTATATAACATATATATATAGAGAGAGAATAAATGATGTTGAAAAAGGAAGAAGTGATGGAGAAAGAAAAGCCTGCTTGTTCAATAAGTTGGGAATGCAAGTTGGTACACTATAATGAGAAAAACAATCTCCAAATTAGTCGTTAAAATTTTGTTGTCTTATGACATGTTAAATTTTGCATACTAACATATAATTTAACAAAATGATTATGAAACACATAGCCCGTCCTCAACTATTAGTTAATAACATTCAATAACAGATCTCTGTAAGAAAATTAATCTACTAAACTGAAAGACTTATGAATGATGATTCTACTGACATAAAACACATCTGTTGTGTTCATGGAGTAAAAAACAATGATATTATGTAACTGCTATGGCTTCCACATCTCCCCCTCCCCTAAATTCATTTTAAACTTATTGCCATTGTAAGAGCACCAAAAATTGGGACCTTCAGAAAAATCACTATGCTATGAGAATCTTGTCATCACAAATGAATTAAGGTCACACAGTAGCTGTGAGGTTGTATGTAAAACAGGCTCTTGATAAAAAGGTGAGTTTGGCCTGGTTTTTCTCTGTGTTTTGACAGTACTTGCCCTTTTATGATGTAACTTTCATTGGCCTTGAAAGTGTATCATATCTCAGAATGGTCTGAACTTGAGATTCTCCTGCCTCCTACTCCTTAAATGGTAAGATGGCAAGATGTAATAAGTTTTGACTTTCAAAACTGTTGGATCGAAATCCTACTTAGATGCTGAAAACAGCTAATAGTGTGAAAAAGAGAACCAGAAAGAAAAACAATTCAGTAGGCTTATCAAAAATTCACAAAAGAAAAAAATCTTTTGAATATAATATGTATTGTTAAAGGATAGTTCCAACATTAGGAGCAGAAATACTATTGATGTTGGCTCAGGAAACAGAGCGACTGGTATTGCTTGAAGGTACATTGGTCAGAAGCCAGCACAGGCCAACAGCCTTTCTGGAGCTCTGAGAGGTGAAGGAAGGGTGATGCTCGTGGTTTAGGCTTATACTTGGGGATCTGAGCACTTGTGTTAAATAGCAACTCTGCTTTCCTAATTAGCACATCAAGTGGCAGTTGTTTCAGTTCAGTGAAACAGGCTGTGAATTACCTTTATGGGTGAGTGAAGTGTTACATGCTTTAAGATTTCCATTAGCCAAGATTTTGAGGATAGTTTGGGTCATAAAAACATTACTAACAGATAGGAGATATAATAATGGCCATAAATTTTGAATTAATTAAAGTTCCATTCAAACTCCAAAAAAAAAAAAAAAAAAAAAAAAAGAAGGTACTCAGTAAAGCTTTGCATTTACACAGTACCTGTGCGTGAAATCAGGAGCATTCTCACACTCACACGGCCTCACTGCTGTGGGCTGCGTCTTATTATTTTGTAGTTGGCTCCTGTTACCCCAAAATTATAAAAATGAATAAATGGTGGGGGTAGACAATATAGAGGTAACTTTAAAATTATAAAATACATGGGTGGTCACGGTGACAGCACATTAAAGGCATCTGGAAAGTCCTTTATAAATCTCTAATATCTCCAAAATACAAAAAGAAATTATAAACTAGAGATAAAAATAATGGGATCCCAAACCCTTGGTAGTGATCGTATTTGCATCTTGGTAGAGTGTCAAATTAAGAAGTATCATCCAAATCCAGGTTATACCTTCAGTGCAGTCTAACTCCGAGACCCAAAGGTTTTCACTAAACAAGATAAAGATCTTTAAACATTTAGGTCACATCCAACCCTACTGAAGTGTTTCTAACCAGTCAGTGTGGGAATCCTCCACCTATCACTTCCCAACCTCATCAGCTCCTCCTCTCTGAAGCCATGCAAGATCCAGAGTGACAAGAGAAAGAGGCTGCTTGGAAAGAGCACAGCAAAGTGGGATGGTCATGTGCTGGAGTGAAGGGTAGAGAGGACAGCTCTCCTCCCTGGTTTTCATTTCCCAATTTCCCCAGAAGGAAATGCTGTTTATGGAAACAGCTCAACCTATCAAACAGAACAAACATATAAACACATGACTTTTTGTCTTGAGCTTTCACAGCCGAAGGTTCCAGTTTCAAATAAATGTTTTGCTCAAAAATAAATTATGGTGGGTAGTTTATGAACAACAGTCACAACATCCTTCCCAATCATGTTCTCTCAATGTGGGTGGATAGGGAAAAGCTTTCTGGAGTTATATTTAGTGGAAAATATAGCCAGCAAACAATATGTGTGAAGTGCCAGATATGTTACTAGATATGCTTAAAATTTATGTGCATGTGTGTGTGTGCAGATACACATATATGAATGGAAATGTAAGTATATCTGACAATCACCCTAGATATAACACCCTCATTTTATTCCACAAAACAAGACAAAAGCATAAATGGTGCACAGAGAATATATTTGATTATTTATTCCACTTAAGATGTTCACTCAAAGATTATGTATTTCTTAGCAGGAAAAAGTTCATTCAAAACCTGCAACTCTGGGTCTGCTTCTTCAGTTCTCTTTGGATGTTGTTATATACTAACTGCCAGTTCCCCTGAGAGAAATGCACTCTAGTAAAGAGGACAGCAAATGAAGGATCAAGTTTATAATTCACTTTTTAAATAAGAAAACATGATAATTGCTAAAATGTGAAGGTGTGTATTAGTTTAGAAGGAGTAATGTGCACCAAGAAAGCACTAGAGACTTCAAATGTTGAGCCAGTGAAGTCACTCTCTCCCAACCTTGATAACATGTGTTCAATGCCAGGACTCACATGATGGAGAGGAAAATAAGTCATGTGTGTTGTTCTCATCTCCACATTCAAGTTATGGCATCTGTATCTCCCACCTAAAACACATACGTTATACACACACCAACACACACACATATTATACACATATACACACACTTATATACATACCCATATATATATATATATATATATATATATATATATATGCATATGTATACATATGCATATATTGTGCACAAACACACATATACACTCACACATATAAACACACATACATAAGAAAGCACTACTATTGTGTCATATTGCTTTCTAACAATATTCTTTGTCTTATTGGCCTTTTGCTAATATATTATGGTTTTAGATTTTATGTTTCTGTGAGTTTTTCTCTCTCCTTTTTCTATCTCAGAGAGATATTCTTTTTTTTTTAATTGGTTCTTGTAGCTTGTTTGTGTTTTGTTATTTACTTGTTTGTTTTTTAAAGAGAGAAGAATGGGTGTGGAGTTGGGTGGCTGGGGAGGAATAGGAGAAGGGAAAATTATAACCACTTTTAATGAACTTTACTCATCTGGGTTGATGTCATTCCCTCCACAAGCCAAATATCATACAACAAAATCCCTAATAACAGATACGAGAAGCCCCTCTATGAGTTGTTGGCCAGGGCTTTCCAAGAAACCCTCAAAACACCCAACTTACTGCTGTTGCCCTGGGTTGCATCCCAGAGATACATGTCTGTATTCATGAAGACACCAAGCTCTGTAGTAACATTTTGAGTCATTTTAATCCCTGGGAGTAAAGATGTGGGGATGCTGACTGGCTGCTGCAGCTGACCATGAGTTGGCCTGTGCTCTAGCTTAAACATGATTTTGTCAGCTGCAGATAATTTCTGCAACTGTATAATGTTTGGAATTCTGGAAACTTTGATAGGGTATATAAATCCGAGAGCCCTGAGACTCGGGGGTGGGTGGTTGTATCGTCATTTAGAGAGACTGACTGCTGCTTGTTAGTCATGCACAAAGAGGAAACTAAAGGAAAGAAATTAGATTTAGGGATCTCTATCTTGTGCTCCTCCTTTTTCCTTCCATCTCTCCAATCTAGAAATAGTGGGTGAAAGGGTAGAGGGAAGGGAATAAGAGGTGGGAAATAGAACCCCCAAAGTAACAAAAAGTTTCAATGCACTTGTACACAGGGCACAGAGGCCACTGAGCTGGAAATGACCTCAACACCCACTACTTGGGAACTGGCTTTCATGGTGCCAGAAGTCACCATGACAACTTCTAAAGGAGGGAAGGAACCAACAGGACTACTTAACTATAGTGCCTATGAACCCCATCAATGACCAGCATATCACAATAATCCTTAGGTGCAGTAGTGGACTGAGTATCATGGCAGTAACCAACAGTTCTCTACTTAGAGTTAAGATTCATACAACAAGTGGAAGGTCATGCCTGGTACTGAAAACCTAGTTAACTACTCAGTGCTAGAGAAGAATCTGCTAGAGGAGAAATCACTAACTTACCAGTCCAACATAATTCCTACTAACAATCTATAAGCATCTTCCTTATCCCAGAGATAAATGTAGTTTTCACCACTCACTGAAAAAACTTCTCTTTACATGAGACAGAGACCACTCCAGGAAACTATGACTACTCAAAATTCAGAGTTGTTGAGCCCAGTGTTCATGGATACATCTACAAAATACTCTCACAGTGAAGGTTCAGGAAATAGGGATCATACAGGTTGTAAAAGCCAGAGGATCAGGGAGTTTGTTGTGACGTTGTAACTTCTAGTAATGTCATAAGCTATACCCAATTCTCATCAGCATGACCTCCCAGCTGTGAAGTAAACAAAGTAGACACAAATGGGCATGCCAAAGTGTATCCAGACAAGCCCATGAATATATATATATATATATATATATATATATATATATATATATATATGTGTGTGTGTGTGTGTGTGTGTGTGTGTGTGTGCATGTGTGTGTGTGTGTGTGTGTGTGTGTGTGTATGCATGTAATAACAATAATGTGCACAGGAAAAAGGCCACAAACTTGAAGATGCGTGAGGAGGACTATATGGGAGGGTGTGGGGAGGAAAGGAAAGGGGAGAAATGTAATTATAATCTCAAACATAAAATTTAAAAGGAATATATTGTATGAATTTTTCAGTAAGAAAAAAGCACTACTTTATAAGAATGTAAATTTTACAATTACATGTATAATTGAATTTGTATAAATATATACCAATCTTAAGAGGCCATTGTGGCTGGGTGTGGTGGTACATGCCTTTAATCCCAGCAGTTGGAGGCAGAGGCAGGCGGGTTTCTGAGTTGGAGGACAGCCTCGTCTACAGAGCAATTTCCAGGACAGCCAGGGCTATACAGAGAAACCATCTCTCTCACGAAAAAAAAAAAAAAAGAGGTCATTGTGTTGATAGTGATACACTGGTCATATTAGTTATGCCTTCACAATCAGTGGTGTGCATATGATCAGAGAAAAATTTAAACCAGTGTTGATTGTCAGTGATCAACAGATGGTAAATAATGTATTTATAGCATGATATTGTTGAATAAGTGCAAGACCTCAAGCTTTAGGAATGAAATGATCTTATATGCCCCACATATCAAGGCTGAAGTAGATGACTTTTGAGTCCTCAGAAAGAATAGAAATATAGTCAATGCAATAGGACAATTCCTGAGAATGGGTTTGCTTTGTTTGAGGTCTCTATAAGTGATTGTGCTATCTGTGTGCTGTGCAACCAATATGGATGCACATTCATATTGTACCTGGCAATTTCAGTACTTGGCAAAAGAACTTACCACAACCATGCTCTCAGAGAACAATAAAGTAATTTGAGGAAGAGGTGCATTCTGGAAAACAAGCAATGTCATTGCATGTTCCATGTGTCTCTGCCATAAGAGGACTGCAAACAATACTTTGGCAATTTTAGAGTCTCTGAGAATCACCTGGAAAGATCTCATTAAAATGCAAGTTGGGTCCTTCCAGTCGGTCAGCAACAGCTCCGGTCAACCTTGGGCCTGAACTCAGCAGACTGTCCCATGTTACCAGAGGACTCTCCATACTGCAGGAATCCTAGCATGCCCACGACCTTAGAATCACTCGTGAGTGGAACACAACATCTCTTCCAAACCAAATGTGATAGGCCCATGACAGCAAGAGCAAGAACACAGGAGCCATGCCTGACCAGCAGCTCGGGTTCTTTCTGATCGGTGCTGGTATACCTTGGTTTCAAACACACCAGACAGCCCCACAGTCCCCAGAGGAGACACCACTTCAAGGTGCTGTAACATACCCAGGATCTTAGGATTCCAGGATCTCAGGATAACAGGAGCTTGGTCACACCAGGATCTCAGGGTCTCAGAGGAAGCATGACTGCCAAGAACTCTGACACACCCAGAATCTCAGGTTCACAGGAGCCCAGAATCATAGGATCACAGAGAAAGCTGGACTCTGAGGAGTCCTGAATCAACCAGAATTATAGGAAGGACAGGTTCCATTCAGATATATTGAGGGCAACAAGCACTTGAGATAATGAGATGGCAGAAGGCAAGCATAAGAACAAAAGCAACAGAAACCAAGGTTACTTGGCAACATCAGAACCAAACTCTCCCACCATAGCAAGTCCTGAATACACCATCACACCAGAAAAGCAAGATAAGGGTCTAAAGTCACTTCTTATGATGATGATGGAGGACTTTAAGAAGGAAATAAATAACTCCCTTAAAGAAATACAGGAGAACACAGGTAAATAGGTAGAAGCCCTTAAAGAGGAAACACAAAAATCCCTTAAAGAGTTACAGGAAAATACTACCAAACAGGTGAAAGAAGTGAACAAAACAATCCGGGATCTAAAAATGGAAAGTAGAACCAATAAAGAAATCAAAAGGGAGACAACTCAAGATAGAAATCCTAGGAAAGAAATCAGCAACCATAGATGTGAGCATCAGCAACAGAATACAAGAGAAGGAAGAGAGAATCTCAGGTGCAGAAGATTCCATAGAAATCATGGACACAACAATCAAAGAAAATGCAAAATGCAAAAAGATCCTAACTCAAAACATCCAGGAAATCCAGGACACAATGAGAAGACCAGACCTAAGGATAATATGTATAGATGAGAATGAAGATTTTTTTCAATTTAAAAGGCCAGGAAATACCTTCAATGAAATTACAGAAGAAAACTTCCCTAACCTAAAAAGAGAGATGCCCGTGAACATACAAGAAGCCTACAGAACTCAAAATAGACTGGACCAGAAAAGAAATTCCTACCAACACATAATAATCAGGACAACAAATGCACTAAATAAGGATAGAATATTAAAAGAAGTAAGGGAAAAAGGTGAATTAACATATAAAGTCTGGTGTATTAGAATTACACCAGACTTCTCACCAGAGACTATGAAAGCCAGAAGATCCTGGACAGATGTTATACAGACACTAAGAGAACACACATTCCAGCCCAGGCTGTTATACCCACCAAAACTCTCAATTACCATAGATGGAGAAACCAAAGTATTCCATGACAAAACCAAATTCACACAATAATTTTCCACAAATCCAGCCCTTCAAAGGATAATAAAGGGAAAACTTCAACACAAGGAGGGAAATGACACCCTAGAAAAAGCAACAAAGTAATCCTTCAACAAACCTAAAAGAAGATAGCTGCAAGAACAGAATCCCAAATCTAACAACAAAAATAACAGGAAGTACCAATACTTTACCTTAATATCTCTTAATGTCAATGGACTAAATTCTCCAATAAAAAGACATTGACTAACAGACTGGATACATAAACAGGACCCAAGATTTTGCTGCATACAGGAAACCCACCTCATGGACAAAGACAGACACTACCTCAGATTAAAAGGCTAGAAAATAATTTTCCAAGCAAATGGCCCGAAGAAAGAAGCTGGAGTAGCCATTCTAATATTGAATAAAATTGACTTTCACCCCAAAGTTATCAAAAAGACAAGAAGGGGCACTTCATACTGGTCAAAGGTAAAATTTTCCAAGATGAACCCTCAATTCTGAATATCTATGCTCCAAATGCAAGGGCATCCACATTCATTAAAGATACTTTTTAAAGCTCAAAGCACACATTGCACCTCACACAGTAATAGTGGGAGACTTTAACAACCCATTCTGTCCTGGAAACAGAATCTAAACAGAGACACAGTGAAACTAACAGAAGTTATGAAAGAAATGGATTTAACAGATATCTCCAGAATAATTTATCTTAAAACAAAAGGAAATACCTTCTTCTCAGCACCTCATGGTACCTTCTCCAAAACTGACCATATAATCGGTCACCAAACAGGCCTCAACAGATACAAAAATATTGAAATTATCCCATGCATCCTATCAGATCACCACGGACTAAGGTTGATCTTCAATAACAACATAAATAATAGAAAGCCAACATTGACATGGAAGCTGAACAACACTCGACTCCATGATAACTTGGTCAAGGAAGAAATAAAGAAATTAAAGACATTTTAGAGTTTAATAAAATAAAGACACAAAATACTCAAACTTATGGGACACAATGAAAATAGTCCTAAGAAGAAAACTTGAAGCTCTGAGTGCCACCAAAAAGAAACTAGAGAGAGCACACATGAGCAGCTTAACAGCAAAACTAAAAGCTCAAAAAAAAAAAAAAAAAAAAAGGAAGCAAATTTACCCTAGGAGTAGACAGCAGAAATAATCAAACTCAGCTGTGAAATCAACCAAGTAGAAACAAAAAGAACTATACAGATAATCGACCAAACCAGGAGGTGGTTTTTTCAGAAAATAAAGAAAATAGATAAATACTTAGCCAGACGAACTAGAGGGCACAGGGACAGTATCCTAATTAACAAAATCAGAAATGAAAAGGGAGACATAACAACAGAACATGAGGAAATCCAAAACATCATCAGATCCTACTACAAAAGGCTATACTCAACAAAACTGAAAAACCTGGATGAAATGGACAACTTCCTAGACAGATACCAGGTACCAAAGTTAAATCAGGATCAGATTAATGATCTAAACATCCTCATATTACCTAAAGAAATATAAGCAGTCATTAATAGTCTCCGAAGCAAAAAAAAAAAGTCCAGGACCAGATGGGTTTAGTGCAGAGTTCTATCAGACCTTCAAAGAAGACTTAATTCCAATTCTCCTCAAACTATTCCACAAAATAGAAGCAGAAGGTACTCTACCTAATTCATACTATAAAGCCACAATTACTCTGATACCTAAACCACATAAAGATCCAACAAAGAAACAACTTCAGACCAATTTCCCTTATGAATATTGATTCAAAAATACTCAATAAAGTTCTCACAAACCAAATCTAAGAACACATCAAAATGATCATCCATTATGATCAAGTAGGCTTCATCCCTAGGAGACAAGGATGGTTTAATATATGGAAATCCATCAACCTAATCCACTATATAAACAAACTCAAAGGAAAAAAAAACACATGATCATCTCTTAGATGCTGAGAAAGCATTTGACAAAATCCATCACCCATTCATCATAAAAGTCTTCGAAAGATCAGGAATTCAAGTCCCATACCTAAACATAATAAAAGCAATATACAGCAAACCAGTAGCCAACATCAAACTAAATGGAAAAAAAACTTGAAGCAATCCCACTAAAATCAGGTACTAGACAAGGGTGCCCACTTTCTCCCTACCTATTCAATATAGTACTTGAAGTCCTAGCAAGAACAATTCGACAACAAAAGGAGATCAAGGGGATAAAAATTGGAAAGGAAGTAGTCAAAATATCACTGTTTACAGATCATATGATAGTATACAAGTGTGACCCCAACAATTGCACCAGAGGATTCCTAAACATGATAAACAAGTTTAGTGAAGTAGCTTGATATAAAATCAACTCAAACAAATCAGTGGCCTTTCTCTACACAAACAGGCTGAGAAAGAAATTAGCGAAACATTACCCTTTACAATAGTCACAAACAATATAAAATATCTTGGTGTGACTCTAACTAAGAAGTGGAAGATCTATATGAGAAGAACTTCAAGTCTCTGAAGAAAGAAATTGAAGCAGATCTCAGAAGATGGAAAGATCTCCCATGCTCATGGATTGATAGGATTAATATAGTCAAAATGGCTATCCTGCCGAAAGCAATCTACAGGTTCAATGCAATCCCTATCAAAATTCCAACTCAATTCTTCACTGAGTTAGAAAGGGCAATCTGCAAATTCATCTGGAATAACAAAAAACCTAGGATAGCAAAAGCTATCCTCAACAATAAAAGAACCTCTGGTAGAATCACCATGCCTGACCACAAGCTGTACTACAGAGCAATTGTAATAAAAACTGCATGACACTGGTACAGCGACAGACAGGTAGATCAATGGAATAGGACTGAAGACCCAGAAATGAACTCACACACCTCTGGTCACTTGATTTTTGACAAGGGTACTAAAACCATCTAGTGAAAAAAAAGACTGCATTTTAAACAAATGGTTCTGGAACAACTGGTCTTTATTATGTAGAAAAATACAAATTGATTTGTTCTCATCTCCTTGTACAAAGCTCAAGTCTAAGTGGATCAAGGAACTCCACATAAAACCAGAGACACTGAAACTTATAGAGGAGAAAGTGGGGGAAACCTTGAAGATATGGGCACAGGGGCAAAATTTCTATACAGAACAGCAATGGCTTGTGTTGTAAGATCAAGAATTGACAAATGGGACCTCATAAAATTGCAAAGCTTATTATGTAAGGCAAAAGACACTGTCAATAAGACAAAAAGGCCACCAACAGATTGGGAAAGGACCTTTATCAATCCTAAATCGGATAGGGAACTAATATCCAATACATATAAAGAACTCAATAAGTTGGAATCTAGAAAATCAAGTAACTCTAATACAAATGGATTACAGAGCTAGACAAAGAATTCTTAACTGAGGAATACCAAATGGCTGAGAAGCACCTGAAAAATTATTCAGCATCCTTAATCATCAGGGAAATGCAAATCAAAATAAACCTGATCCACCTCATACCAGTCAGAATGGCTAAGATAAAAAATTCGGGTGACAGCAGATGTTGGCGAGGATGTTGAGAAAGAGGAACACTCCTCCATTGCTGGTGGGATTGCAAGTTGGTACAACCACACTGGAAATCAGTTTGGCAGTTCCTCAGAAAATTAGACATAGTACTACCGGTAGATCCAGCAATACCTCTCTTTGGCATATACCCAGAAGATATTCCACCTGGTAATAAGGACACATGCTCCATTATGTTCATAGCAGTCTTATTTATAATGGCCTGAAGCTGGAAAGAACCCAGATGTCCCTTAACAGCTGAATGGATACAGAAAATGTGGTTCATTTATACGCAGCTATTAAAAACAATGAATTTATGAAATTCTTAGGCAAATAGATGGATCTGGAGGATATCATCCTGAGTCAGTTAACTCAATCACAAAAAAACACACATGATATGCACTAGCTGATAAGTGGATATTAGCCCAGAAACTTAGAATATCCAAGATACAATTTGCAAAACACCTGAAACTCAAGAAGAAGGAAGACCAAAGTGTGGATACTTCGTTTCTTCTTAGAATGGGGAACAAAATACCCATAGAAAGAGTTACAGAGACAACGTTCAGAGCAGAGCTGAGGGAAGGACCATCCAGCGACTGCCCCACTTGGGGATCCATCCCATAAACAACCACCAAATGCAGATACTAGGCAGATGCCAACAAGAGCCTGCTGACAGGAGCTGATATAGCTGTCTCCTGTGAGGCTCTACCAGTGCCTAGCAAATACAGGAGTAGATGTTCACATTCATCCATTGGAGGGAGCCACAAGATCCACAATGAAGGAGCCAGAGAAAGTACCCAGGGATTTGAAAAGGTCTAAAGCCCCATAGGAGGAACATCAATATTAACTAACCATAACCCCCAGAGCTCCTTGGAAGTATACCACCAATTAAAGAAAACACATACTGGAACTTGTGACTCTAGCTATATATGTAGCAGAGTGTACTGGCTAGTTTTGTGTCAACTTGACACAGCTGGAGTTATCACAAAGAAAGTAGCTTCAGTTGAGGGAATGCCTCCATGAGATTGAACTGTAAGGCATTTTCTCAATTTGTGATCAAGGGGGAAAGGCCCCTTGTGGGTGGGACCATTTCTGGCATTGTAGTCTTGGGTTCTATAAGAGAGCAGGCTGAGTAAGCCAGGGGAAGCAAGCCAGTAAGGAACATCCTTCCATGGCCTCTGCATCAGCTCCTGCTTCCTGACCTGCTTGAGTTCCAGTCCTGACTTCCTTGGTGATGAACAGCTGTATGGAAGTGTAAGCTGAATAAACCCTTTCCTCCCCAACTTGCTTCTTGGTTATGATGTTTGTGCAGGAATAGAAAGCCTGACTAAGACACAGAGGATGACCTAGTAGGTCATCAATGGATTGAGAGGACCTTGGTTTTGTGAAGGCTCTATGTCCCAGTATAGGGGAATGCCAGGACCATTAATGGGAGTGGGTGGGTTGGGGAGCAGAGGGAGGTGGGAAGGGATAGGCGGTTTTCAGAGGGGAAATTAGGAAAGGGGATAACATTTGAAATGTAAATAAAGAAAATATCTAAAATAAATAAATAAATAAATAAATAAATAAATAAATAAATAAATAAAGCAAGCAAGTTGGGTTCAGCAGATGTGGGATGAAGCAGAAAACTATGTTGCTGTTTGCTTGCTTGTTTTCTCTAATGTAGTTGCTCCATCTTTCTATTTAATCCTTCCATTAATGGGAACATATCTTTAAATTTCTGAATCCTCTTTTAAAATGACTCAAAAATGTGGTTATCATTGAGCTATAATGCTTGTGAGGCAGGTAAAAAATATCTCTCTTTAGAAATATGCAGTTTAGAAACAAATGAGCCATGGATATGATCAGAGCTTTTCTGGTTTAGTTTCTGCAGTCTTTCATCATGTGCTAAAACAGACATCAGTGCTAAGTACAGAGCTGGTAAAGGACCATTACAAATCCAGGGACTGTGCACTGCTCCATCTAGAATATAAAACATCTGTAACGCACATCTAAGAGCATTGTTTGGATTGCTGACACAATTATATGCCTGGTTTCATTAAATAAAAATACAATACACACAACAAGCTAACTACCTCAAGGAGTCAGAAGAAGCTTAACAAACCAAGAAATATCTTTAACTTCACTTGCCTAGTTATGCAAATACACAAGTTAGAAGAGCAGAGCTACAGAGTACTGCGGTGGATAAAACAAAGAACTCCAGTGGTGAATGACAGTCTAGGCTCCATGACAGTGAGGCATGGCCTAGGGCAAAGCTCCCATGCTAGCCTGGTCTTGCTTTCCTTGGCAACTTAATGCATGTGTAGTGTTATAGAAGCACATAACCCACAGGGACTGAGGGCACCCATTTTATAACCAATATATGAGAAGCATTCTTGGTATGTGCTGCATTGTCATTAACAACTGAGTCTTTCATACAGCATCGATCTTCAAACACTAACAGAGAAGAAACTGAATCCTTTGGAATAAAGTGGTTAGGTAAAGGGAAAGAAATAGACAGGACAAAGAGACCACATTTCATTAAAGCAGAAAGTCAATCAACATTATGGATAAAGGCAGAGAACCAAGCAAGGTACCTTTGCTACCTGTCTGAGTAGAATCATTTACTATAAACTGACCAGCTTAAATAACACTCACATCGTACCTCAGTTTCATCATCAGCCAGTCAGAATCCAGATCATGACAGCCTTAGAGTTCTTCACACATGTGCACTCAAACCTTGATCATGGCTAGATTTCATCTGAAGGCTCTGGATGGTAACTTCTGTACACACGAGATTAGTGCTGGGGTTCAGTTGCCTAGGACAAGAAGGCTTTATGTCCTTGCTGGCTTTAGCTGGAGGCTTCTCTAAGTTCCTTTCCAGGAAGAACTTCCCAACATGGCACCTTTTAAAAAGCCAGCAAACTGGAAGTTTCATTTTTGGAAACCCATTGTGAAAGCTATGTTTTCTCAATACAAAACTGATGCATTTAACTGACTGGGAACTGATGTAAGACTAGGTGTCCCTAGGTGTAAGGTTGGCTTTCAGGTCTTAATCTCCCTGCTCAGTTCAGAATAGTATTATTTACCCTACAGTAAGTAGGAAGTATGTAACTTGTCCTTTTAGGGATCTATGGCTAGGTTTGTCTAGAGTCATAGAGAAGACATGGACTTTTGAGGAACAGTAGAATAATCAAGGCTTCAAAAGCCCCTGAATACTGACTCTAAACACACTTGCCTTATAAAATGGGCATGGAATTTAGAAGGTTAGGGTCAAATGCTATAGATTATTTGGACTGTTTCTCCAGAGCCTGGTATACTACAGGTTTCATTCTCTGCTTGGTGCTACTGGGAGATGGGAGAGGCACTGAGAGGCTGGAATAGTGAGGTCTCTAAGAGTGAGGGCATTGATGAGAATTGTGGGGTTTTGGCTGAACTTATTTCTTTCAAGTCCAATGACAAAGTGGTTGCCATTGTTCTGCCACAGGCCCCTACCATGATGTGCTGCTTGATCACAGGTCCAAAAGTCCCAGAGTCAACAAACCGTGGATGGAAACTGCCCAAATTATCAGATCAAATAAGCGTCTCCTTTTTATAAGTTTCGGGCATTTTGATGTAGTAATGGAAAGAAAACTGATAGTAAGGTTGTTTTCCTCTCTTTACTTTT
Source organism: Mus minutoides (assembly GCA_902729485.2). Classification (NCBI taxonomy): domain Eukaryota; kingdom Metazoa; phylum Chordata; class Mammalia; order Rodentia; family Muridae; genus Mus; species Mus minutoides. The sequence goes on from CACVCL010031311.1 coordinate 23,883, forward strand.
GGTTTCCACAGGGGATTTATTTCTACAAGGTCACCTTAGCTCCTAGATGCCAGCCAGATGTGTCTCTATGTGTGGACAGCCTGCTTTACTGCCTCCTGTTACAGAGGGAAAATATAACACAAAATGAAGTGGCTTTCAGTGAAATCTGGATGTTTTAGAATGCCCGATGCCTTAGAAGTATGACAAAAGTTGTTCAAAGTAGTGAACAGAGGAGTAGAAAATTATAACATTGTTCATAAGGAAAGTAGATTTTCAAGAAAATCAAATGAAAAGTATACCTTGATATAAAGAATGCAGTTAATAAATGAATGAATAATTACTAAAAAAACAACCTGGGATAATTCATGGAAAGAAACAGTAAAAATGATTGGTATTTCAGATGGAGAACTTTAGAGTTGGAGAGATGTACCCACAGCTATGGAAAGACTGAGAATCCAAAAACCATCTCAGTGTGCTTCAACTCTGAATCCCAGAACAATCTACATCCAAGAGCCCAAGGAAGCCAGAAAAGGGTATTGTATCCCCTAAAACTGAAGTTACAGACAGCTTTGAGCCAGATACGGGTGCTGGAAACTAAAGGCAGGTTCTCTGCAAGAGCAGGAGGAGCTACTAGTTGATGAGCCATCTTTCCAGCCCCTGTAACTGGTTGTAAAACACAAGGAAGTTTAGGAAACTTTGGATTCACTAGGTTCTGATGAAATCCATCTCTCCCCCTTTATTTCTCAAGGATCCACGGGTGATTGATTTTAAGGTTCTAGCTGTAGGTGGCTGCAAGCGCTGCTTCATGGACCAGAAGCAAGTCCTGTGGATTGTGCAGAAACATAGTTCAGAAAGCCTGGGGAGGGTGAAGAGAAAGAACTACAAAAACACAGCAAGAATTCTATTTCTGTCAAGCTGCCCTACATACACATTCATTATAAAATATGCAAAGATGTATGTCCAAGAATAATCACTGAAACAGTGTTTGCAAAAGAAAGCATTCTTCACAGATGGAGGACAGATGTAACGGTGTCATCCTTATTACTGCCACACAATAGAGAACTTGAAATAATTAAGATCTGACTGATCTGTACCTGCTAAAACACCCTTAAGAGAAACTGTCAAATAATAACACATTTCAAAGAGCAGCCTGATGGCTTGCTGTCTGCCAAAAGGAATGTTTGGATGCACAGTCAGTGAACTACTAAGGCTATATTGAAGTAGGTTGTTGGAGGACTGAAGAGTCAATGAGGGAGAACTGGGTGTCTACCCTTAAATTTTCATGCTTTAGTAGTTTTTATTTTGCAATGAGGATCTATCACCTTTAAATAAAGTTCTTTTTAAATGCATGAAAGGGGCTGAGGAGATGGCTAGGCAAGGAAAGTGCCTATAACTGTCAGGGCCTGAGTTCAGTCCCCAGCATCTATTAGAAGCTAGGAGTGGCATTGTACGCCTATCATCCTGGTGCTTAAGAGGCAGAGGCAGCTGAGCCCTGAGGGTTTCTGGATCAGTCTTGTGAAATCAGCAGGGGTCAGAGAAAGACTAGGTCCCAAAGAACAAGATGGAGAGCTGTAGAAGAAAACATCTGATATTCACCTTTAGCTACTATACAGGCACACACATGTGCACATCAAGCATCACCACAGTGCATACTCACATGCACACTCACAGACAGGCAGACAGATACAGACAGACACACGCACGCAGGCACACACACACACACACGAATGGATTTCCAGTTGCTTCATTGATTTATTATGGTCTCTATAAATATCTGGCTCTTAAAATGACTTATAGATTATATTTTTTAATTATTTATGGTCAGAGAACAAAACAGTGAAGTATCAAGTTTAATAGCTATAAAGAAACATTTGGAGGTGGGAATAAGATAGACAAAACGACTTCAGAGAAGCTAGGACATCTTAAAAACCACAGACCATGAGATTCATGCAAAATTCTGCATCCTTGTCATCTTCTATCAAGGCATTCCCCCTCCAAAGAAGACCTGCTTGTGGCAACTTCTTAAAGTCCTGTGACTTTTCTTGCCATGTGCCCTCACTTCTCAGTTCTGACGCCCCCTTTACTCCAGTGCCTCTGCCCTCTGAGTCTCAGCCTTGGATCTTACCCATATACCATGTCTTAGAGCCTAACATTACCTGGAAAATCCAATCACTGAAATCTCTTCCTTTCACTTTGCTCCAATTCTTCATGCCCTTTTTGGAACTACCCTGTGATTAATTAAATCAAGATATTCAAACCCTTGATATATTTCTTTATTGTTGCACACTAACTGTGTCTGTTCCCTGGTTGACTTCTTTCCTTCTCTGCTTTACCTGTCTCTCTGGTAGAAATCCCCAAAGCCTCTCTGGCCACAGGTATCCCACTTCCTGCCAGCTGCATCTCTACTCATCTTGTTCTTTACTGTACTTTGAAAGTAAAATGTCTATGTGTCTCTGTTTAGTTTCTGTTTCCAGGATCTGTCCATTGGTGAGAGTGGGGAGTTGAAGTTTCCCACTATTATTGTGTGAGGTGCAATGTGTGCTTTGAGTTTTACTACAGTTTCTTTAATGAACATGGCTGCCCTTGTATTTGGAGCATAGATATTCAGAATTGAGAGTTCATCTTGGTTGATTTTACCTTTGATGAGTATGAAGTGCCCCTCCATGTCTTTTTTTATAACTTTGGGTTGAAAGTCGATTTTATCAGATATTAGAACGGCTGCTCCAGCTTTTTTCTTTGGACCATTTGCTTGGAAAATTGTTTTCCAGACTTTCACCCTAAGGTAGTGTCTGTCTTTTTCCCTAAGGTGCGTTTCCTGTAAGCAGCAAAATGTTGGGTCCTGTTTGTGTAGCCAGTCTATTAGTCTATGTCTTTTTATTGGGGAATTGAGTCCATTGATGTTAAGAGAAATTAAAGAAAAGTCCTTAGTGAGGTAACCCAATCACAAAAGAAGTCATTCTATATGCACTCACTGATAAGTGGATATTAGCCTAGAAACTTAGAATACCCAAGATACAATTTGCAAAACATAAGAAAATCAAGAGGGAAGACCAGCATGTGGATACTTCATTCCTCCTTTGAATAGAAAACAAAATACCCATGAAAGGAGTTACAGAGACAAAGTTTAGAGCTAAGACGAAAGGATGGACTATCCAGAGACTACCCCACCGGGGAATCCATCCCATAATCAGTCACTAAACTCAGACACTATTGCATAGGACAGCAAGTGTTTACTGAAGGGACCCTGATATAGCTGTCTTGCACAGAAGTGGATGCTCACAGTCATCTATGTGTTGGAACACAGGGCCCACAATGGAGAAGCTAGAGATAGAACCCCAGGAGCTGAGGGGCTCTGCAACCCTAGAAGAGGAACAACAATATGAACTAACCAGAACCCCCAGAACTCGTGTTTTTAGCTCCATACATAGCAGAAGATGGCCTAGTCGGCCATCATTGGGAAGAGAGGCCCCTTGGTAATGCAATCTTTATATGCCCCAATGCCAGGGCCAAGAACTGGGAGTGGGTGGGCAGGGGAGCAGGGCGGGGGGAGGGGAGAGGGAACTTTTGGGATAGCATTTGAAATGTAAATTAAGAAAATATCTAATAAAAAATTTTAAAAAAAGAAAGTAAAATGTCTCTCTAGGCTCTTGTTCTCGGTCACTTTGCTAGCAGCTGGTGGTGGCGTTCGGATGTTTATGTGACATTTAGGACATGGGGCCTTCAGGGCAAATATAGGTCAGGAGAGTTGGGCTTGAGAGTCATGGCCTGGACCTGCTTCCAGCTTGGGCTCTGTCCTTTCTAATCATGACACAATGTATCTAGCGCCCTGTCTCCACAGCTGCAAGTTGTTCACTCATAACCGGGACTATATAACCCTGCAACATAACCCCAAACAAATCCTCTTTCCTTCCTTCCTTAGTTGTTTATACCAGGTATTTGGTTTCTCCATTGAGGAAGATAACACAGGAGCCATCCTCCTAGAGAACCAACCCAGACAAGAAGAAGAAGAAGAAGAAGAAGAAGAAGAAGAAGAAGAAGAAGAAGAAGAAGAAGAAGAAGAAGAAGAAGAAGAAGAAGAAGAAGAAGAAGAAGAAGACACTGTGCCTCTTACCACTGGTGCTGTGACTTACATTATTGTAAGTTCTGCAGCATCAGTTGAGCCCCAGTACAAATTCAAATTTTCCTCTTGTCCTGGTCAATCGTTACCAAACACCTATTCCATTTAGACTTCCTGTGTTTAGAAGATAAAATTTCCTCTTATTTATATTTATATTTCCAAACAATCTTAAGATTTCAGAAAAAAATTTAAGGACAGCATAATTTTTCCTTTTCTGCAACAACTGGAGAATAAATAACTGAGTATTCCATCGTCCAAAGGTGCTTTGCAAATTAGGTTGTAAATGAAGCTCACATGCCTTGGAATGGCCCAAATATTCAGATTCTGATGCTCAAATTCAACTCTTCTCAAACCCAAGCCCCACCCTACCTGGCCATCTTTAGACTCTTCAGGTTTTCTTTCCTGATAGAGCTTTACTGGTCCATCTGACTTGACTTAGCTCTATTCCTTCTTCAAGATGAAGTAAAATGTCACCTCTAGAGGACAGAGAGGTGTCTAAATCTGTCCCCGAAAAATAGTAGCTTTGTGATTGATATGATCGATAGTGAAATGACTGAGATCTAAATAACTTTAAAAGTCCCACAGTCTTTGCAAATTCTGAAAATTTCAATCCTTTTAAAATATCCAATCAGTTTTAAAATACAAAGTCTTTTTCAAGTAAAAGTTTCTTAACTGGGCTCCACTAAAATATTTTCTTCCTTCAAGAGAGAAAAATATCACAGTCACAATCAAAAGTAAAATCTAACTCCAACTGTGCAATGTCTGGGTAACTTACTGATCTTTAGTAATAACCCTTTGAAATTTTACATTCCTCTTATCTGGAGTTTTTTGGGGATACAAATTGTACCTGTCCTTCATGAGGCCAGAGGTTATTTTTTGGTCTGATTCACAGGACCTGGAGCATAGTAGATCATCAATATCTGTTTGCTACACAAGTCCAGTGGTATACTTTCCACAATTTATTTTTAGAAGCTTTACTATACAAATTAAAAAATCTGATAATTATTTCTGATTAGAAAGAAGTTTTTACTTCTGTTTTACCAAATTACATTTACATTGCTTATAATGACCAATAATTTGAACTTCTTATAAGTCCTTATTGTCCTTTATTAGGCTTCTCCTCCAGCACCATATAACAGGTACCCATATGCTAGTCACAGGGGACTTTATAGTCCCAAATGAAAATTTAACTTGATTTCCAGAATTCTTTGAACATCTGGGGTAGTTTAAACAAGAATGGTTCCCATAGGTTCAGATATTTGAATATTTGGTCTCCAATTGGTGGTACTCTTTGAGGAAGTTTAGGAAATGTGACCTTGCTGGGGGAAGATAGGCCCCTGGGGGCAGGTTTTTGAGAGCTCTGTTTCCTACTTATTGTGGTTTGAGATCTGAACTATCAGTCGTTCTTTCCTGTGTACCTGCTTCCGTGCTTCCCCACTGATGGGGATAGTGATGATGATAGACTCTTCGCCCTCTGTGCCACTGGGTCTTTACTATGAAATATACACATTTAATAATAAGTATATTGCATTGCATTATTATTGTTACACTGCTAGATAGTATGTTCAATTTATTTATTATTTATTTATTATTAAATGAATGAATGAATGAATGAATGAATGAAAGCTTTTCACCTTTAGTTAATATCAGATATAAATACAGTTGTCTCAGCCTTAACCAATCAAATACTCCAATATATTCAGGCATGTGTGAGCATGCCCATGTCATGAAGGAAAGGAGGAAGTCTTAGTATATACCCCATGACCAAAGTCCTAGCAAATACTCTGCCACTGTGTTATTTTGATTTTTTTTATAAGTTCAGCATGGTTAGGTGATAAGTAGTGTAATTTTAAAGATTCCAAAAAAAATTACTTAAAAACATTTTTTGCCATTGGTAACTATAAATTTTAAAGTCTACAACTTGACTTACTTTTTATATATTCAAAACTTCTCCAAAGGAAACTCATCTGGAAGGATTAATGTAAAGACAAATAGCCAAAGTAAGTTGTAGGAGTGGGTACAGAGTAGGTAATATCTGAAGTAAGCTAGACAGGAAGACAACATTGAGGGTCTGGCATGCTAGGGAGAGCTGACGCCAGGTTGTTAAAGGGGAGGAACTAAAACTGAGTGGAGTTGCAAGGGGAGTCAGAAGAGAGGCTAACAGACAGACGAACCATCTGACTTCTGATGCTTCCCTCAAACCATTGTCCCCAGCAAGAGTCTTATCCAGATCAGAGGGTAATGTAAGTAATGCCTTAGACATAACTTTTCTCTGATGTGTACTTATTTATGTGGATAAACTTTTCTTTGATTCCAAAACATTTATTCTTTTTGTGTGTGTGTGTGTGGAAGAGTAGCTAGCAATAGCATGTGCTTGCTTCAGACAGGAAGGATCAAGAAAATCTGAGTCCAGAGGACTGTTAGCCTGTTTTTGTGGAAGAGTAGCTAGCAATGGCATGTGCTTGCTTCAGACAGGAAGGATCAAGAAAATCTGAGTCCTTCAGAGGACTGTTAGCCTGAACTCCTGCCTTCCCAGTAGTTGGTCAACTGTGAAGCCCTGTGGCTGTTACATTTGTAATGACTACAGTAGCACTGCATGTCACTTGGAGCTGTGCTTATACCTGACAGAAGTAAAAGAAACCAGTGTATTTCTGTGAGCCTGAATGAGGACCCTTTCCTTGGTGCTGTATCCAGCTTTACATTACTGCACCCCTGTACATTCAGAAGGCCATTGGATGCTGCAAACCTGCTCACATCTGTTATTTCCCCATTAGAGTTCCACTCTGGCTCAAGAAATAGACCATCACAGGAGATCTCTTAGTACCATCTACCCCTCTTCCTCTCCTCTACAACCTACAGGGAGTAGTGAGCATACTTGAAGCAAGAAACTCTGTTCCTGGGGTTGTCACTGGAACTGCAAATATGTTGGATAAGTAGCTTTTGTCTTCTTTAACTCGAAATGATGAAAAAATGACATTACAATGAATAAAAAATAACTGCAGGTTGTAGATCAGAGGGGCCTGGTGAGAGAGGGCACTGTGTTCAGACTTCTTCAGGCTCAGAGCATAAGCTGGGGAAAGCTATCCAAAGGGCACACTCCACTAGTCAGGAGTGAGTAAAGCAGCTGAAAGGAGTCGTCTCCAGTGGTCTATCTCTGGCACTCTAGGACTTCCTCGTCGGGTTTCACAGTAAGCTCTGTTTCTCCAGAGGGTTTTCAGTTTAGGGCTATTGCTTCTGTCTTGGTGCCTCCATTGCATTTTTAGTCTCTATTTCTAACAGTTACTAATAGAACCATCTAGAAGGGAAGGTCACAACCAAAGAGCCATGCCCACCTCCAGGCCGTCCTTCCTTTCTGCAATGGAAGGCTTCCTAAGAGAAGGCTTCTGACCAGCAAGAGTCTTTAATTTTCATAAATCCAAAATTATCAACTTTTGTCTTTATGATCAATGATTTATGTTCCCTCTCAATATTTTTTTCCTAATTCAAGGTTGTCACCTATCCTACCTCCATTACATTTACCCAGATGTTTCAGGGTCATTTATTAATAGGGAGTGTTCTCTCTGATGAACTGCTTTGAACCCTTTCTTTAAAGAAAGACAATCAACTGATATGTGTGGATCTACTTCTGGTTGTTTTATTTAACTTCATTGAACTATTTATCTTCTGATAAACTGATTAACACCATATTAAGTCCCAAACTTTAGAGCAAGCTCAGAATCTGATAGTACAGCTCTAGCTTTGTTCTAGTTAAGTATTGATTTAGAGCATCAGATCCTTTACTCTTTATGTGTTTGAGTCAGCTTGCCAAGTACTGAAAGATGAGTCAGCAGGGGTCTGGGTCATGATGGCAACTGTTCTACAGAAACATTTACATCCTTTAATCCAGTAATATCATGTGCTTCTCCCTTCAGATCTCCTTTAATCAGCGATATTTTCGGCATAGATATCTTTCATAAATTTTGATAAATTTATTCACAAGGATTGATTTAAAAAAAAACACTATTTTTACCTGTTTGCTTCTGTGCGTAGCAATTATTAATTATCATGCATTAACTTTGTATTTTACAATGTCTATGAATTCATTAATTAGTTCTAGAGTTAAAGACTTTGAATGTTGTATTATTATGCTTTTATTAGCACCTCTGGATTATATTTAGTGGCTTTCCTTGTGATATCCTCACACAGGTAGACTGTGTTGTGATCATGTGCACTCCCCCATTTCCCTCCCTTGTCCTCACTCACTCTCATTCCTGTTGACCTTCCTCCTTTTTTCAAAGATTCTTTCTTCCTTCCTTCCTTCCTCTTTTATGCCTTGACATGTTTAATTCAGTTGCTTGCAGGAGCACATTTTAAGGGGCTTGGGCAACTTTACAGAGGTTAAACCACTGGACTTGCCCCAGCTATTTAAAAAAGCACTTGAATAGTCCTCTTCAACATAAAGACTTTTCAGTTATTTTCTTTGCCTATTCCACTAGCGTGGACCTCCAGAATAATTTTAACAAAAATAAATTGAGCAGATATTCATTCCTTATTCCTGACTTTAAAGAAAACCTAAATATACATTTCGGTGCTATTTATTATAGTTTTAGATAGCTGTATTCCTTCCCACTGAGAAAGGGTTCTCCTAGTCATTTTAAAGAGTTTAATTCTAATTATAGATGCTTTTCTGAACTTATTGGCAGGATCATATAAAATTTCTCCCTTATCCTGTCATTGTGTTAAGCACATTAGTGGTTAAAAGAAATGCCATCAATCTTAAACTTGGCTGCAATGTGTAATCTTTTTTAATGCATTCCTACATTTAATTTGCTAATACTTTGGCGGGGGGCGGGGGGGATCTGACTTTGTTGGCATCAGGATTTTTGTCGGGTGAGGTCATATAGCATCTTCCACAAAGGTGTGGTGGCAAGAGCTGGAAAGTCTCACGGTTGTGCTGTTGTTTAAGAGTTATGTAAGACAGAAGTGGAAGCTCATAATCAGCTATTGGTTGGAACACATGACTCCCAAGGTAGGAGCTAGAGAAAGTACCCAAGGAGCGGAAGGGGTCTTCAACCCTCTGGGTGGAAGAATAACATGAACTAACTAGTTACCCCTGCGCTCATGTCTCTAGCTGCATATATGGAAGAGGAAGGCCTAGTTGGCCATCGTTGGGAGG
>CACVCL010031312.1:0-33114 GCA_902729485.2 Mus minutoides
CAAGACCAAGGACCTCCTCTCCCATTGATGGCAGACAGGGGCCTCCTCTGCTACATATACAGCTGGGGCTATGAGTCCCTCCATGTATATTCTCTGGTTGGTGGTTTAGTCCCTGAGAGCTCTGGGGGCTATGATTTATTGATTTGGTTGTTTGATATTGATGTTCTTCCTATGGGGTTGCAAACCCCTTCAAAACTCGTTCAGTTCACCTTACTTCTCCTTTTGGGGACCTATGCATAGTACAATGGTTGGCTTCAAGTATCTGCCTCCGTATCAGTAAGGCTCTGGCAGAGCATCTCAGGAGACTTCCATATCAGACTCCTGTCAGCAAGCACTTCTGCACATCAGCAATAGTGTCTGGCTTGGTGTCTGCATGTGGAATGGACACCCAGGGTTTCTGAATGGCCTTTAGCTGAGTCTATGCTCCACTCTTGGTCACTGTATTTCCTTTAGACAGAGCAATTCTGGGTTGAAATTTTGAGAAGGGTAGGTAGCCCCAACCCTCAAACAGGGATCTTGCCTAACGTCTGGATAGGGAGTCTACAAGTTCTCTTACTTCTTTATTGGGTATTTCAGCTAATGTCATTCCCATGGGGTTCTTGAAAACTCATGCTTTCCTGGTGTCTGGGACTTTCTATTGGCTACCACCAGATCCCCAACCCCCATTGCCATAAATCTCTGGTCAATTTCCTGTGCCTCTGTATATCTCCCCTGTCCCTCCCACATCTTTTCCTTTTGATTCTCTCCTCATCCTCTCTTCCTCCAAAATCTGTCCAACCCTCTACCTCCTATAATTATTTTGTTTCTCCTTCTGAGCAGGATTTAATTATCCACAATTTGGTCTTCCATCTTCTTGAGCTTCATGTTGTTTGTAAATTGTATCATGTCTATTCTGAGATTTTTCTTTAATATCAACATATCATTAAGTATACACCATGTGAGTTCTTTTGTGACTGTGTTACATCACTAATGATGATATTATCTAGTTCAATCCATTTTCCTGGGAATTTCATGGGGTCATTGTTTTTAATGACTGAGTAGTACTCCATTGTGTAAATGTACCAAGATTTCCGTATCCATTCCTCTGTTGAGAGACTTCTTGGTTCTTTCAGCTTCTGGCTGTAATAAATAAGGCTGATATGGACATCGTGGAACATATGTCCTTGTTATATGTTGGGTCCTCAGGTAGAATTATTTCCAATTTCCTAAGGAACTACAAGACTGATTTCCAGAGTGGTTGTACCAGCTTGCAAAACCACCAGCAATGGAGGAGTGTTCCTCTTTCTCCATTTCCTTGTCATTATCCGTTTTTGATCTTAACCATTCTGACTGGTGAAAGATAGAATCTTTGGGCAGTTTTGATTTGCATTGCCCTGATGACTAAGGATGTTGAACATTTCTTTAGGTGCTTCTTTGCCATATGATATTCCTCAGTTGAGAATTCTTTGTTTAGTGCTACACCTTATATTTTTATTTACTTTTTATTGGATATTTTATTTATTTACATTTCAATTTTATCCCCTTTCCCAGTTTCCCTTTTGTAAACACCCTATACCAACCCCAATTCCCCTGCTTTTTTGAGGATCCTCACCCACCCACCAATTTCAATCTCCCTACCTTTTTTCCCCTAAACTGAGCCATCTAGTCTTCATAGGGTCAAGGGCCTTTCCTCTCATTGATGCCAGACAAGGTCATCCTCTGCTACATATGCAGCTGGAGCAATGAATTGTATGTATTCTCTTTGGTTAGTGGCTTTAGTTCCTGGATCTCTGAGATATCTAGTTGTTTGTTATTGTTGCTCCTCCTATGGGGCTAAAAACTCCTTCAACGTCTTGGGTTTTTTCTTGAGCTTCTTCATGGGGGACCCTGTGCTACATCTAATGGATGACTATGAGCATCCACTTCTGTATTAGGCACTGGCAGGGCCTCTCAGAAGACAGCTATATCAGGCTCCTGTCACCAAGCCCTTGTGGCTGGGTTTGGTGGTTGTTTGTGGGATGGATCCCCAGGTGGGGCAGTTTCTGGATGGTCATTCCTTTAGTCTTTGCTCCAAACTTTGTCTCTGTAACTCCTTCCCTGAATATTTTCTAAGAAGGAACAAGAATTCATGCTTTGGTCTTCCTTCTTCTTGAATTTCACATACTATGAAAATTGTATCTTGGGTATTCTGAGCTTCTGGGATAACATCCACTTATCAGCGAGTGCATATCATGCCTGTTCTTTTGTGATTGGGTTACCTCACTTAGGATGATATCCTCCAGATCCATCCATTTGTCTAAGAATTTCATGAATTCATTGTTTTTAAAGGCTGAGTGGTACTCGATTATGTAAATGTACCATATTTTCTGTATCCCTTCCTTTACTGAAGGATATATTGTTTCTTTCCAGCTCCTGGGAATTATAAATAAGGCTGTTATGAACATAGAGGAGTTTGTGTTCTTGTTATATTTTGGAGTATTTTTTGGCTATATGCTCAGCAGTTGTACCCCAATTTTAATAGGGTTATTTGATTCTCTGGAGCCTAACCTTTTGAGTATTTTTGTATATATTATATATCAGCCCACTATCAGATGTTAGAATTGGTAAAGATCTTTTCCCATTCTGTAAGTTGCTGTTTTATCCTAATGACAGTGTCCTTTGCCTTGCATAAGCTTGTCAATTTTATGAGATCCCATTTGTCAATAATTGATCTTAAAGCCTGAGACATTGGTGTTCTGCTCAGGAAGTATTCCCCTGTATGGAGGTGTTTGAGACTCTTTCCCAATTTCTCTCCTTTTTGTTTTAATTAGATATTTTCTTTATTTTCATTTCAAATGTTATTTCCTCTCCTGGTTCCCCTCTGAAAAAAAACCCTGTCTCCTTTCCCTCCCCCATCCCCCACTCACCAAACCACCCAATCGTACTACAAGGTTACTGGCACATAGAGCCTTCACAGGAGCAAGGGCCTCTCCTCCTATTGATGTCCAACAAGGCTATCCTCTGCTAAATATACAGCTGGAGCCATTAGTCCCACCATGTGTACTCTTTGGTTGGCGGTTTAGTCCCTGGAAGCTCTGGGGATATTGGTTAGTTCATATTGTTGTTCCTCCTATGGGGCTGCAAACCCCTTCAGCTCCTTGAGTTCTTTCTTGAGCTCCTTCATGGGGGACTCTGATAAGTCCAGTGAATGGCTGTGAACATCCACTTCTGTATTTGTCAGGTGCCAGCAGAGCCTCTCAGTAGACAGCTATATCGTGCTCCAGTCATCAATCACTTGTTGGCTTCCACAGTAGTGTCTGGATTTGGTGATTGTATATGGAATGGATCCCAAGTGGGACAGTCTCTAGATGGTCATTCCTTCAGTCTCTGCTCCAATTTTTTTTCTCTTTAACTCCTTCCATGGGTGTTTTGTTGCTCCTTCTAAGAAGGATTGAAGTATCCATACTTATGTCTTCCTTCTTCTTGAGTTTCATGTGTTTTGGGAATTGTATCTTGGGTATTCTGAGCTTCTGGGCTAACTATCCATTTATCAGTTAGTGTATATCATGTGTGTTCTTTTGTGATTGGGTTACCTCACTCAGGATGATATTCTCCAGATCTATCCAAGTCTCTGAAGAGAGAAATTGAAGATGTCAGAAGACGGAGATCATCAATGCTCATGGACTGTCAGGGTTAATACAGCAAAAAAATGTCCATCTTGCCAAAAGTAATCTATAGATTCAATACAACGCCCATCAAAATTCCAACTCAATTCTTTACAGCGTTAGAAAGAGCAATTTGAAAATTCATCTGAAATAACAAAAACCCTAGAATAATGAAAACTATTCTTAACAATAAAAGAACTTCTGGTAGAACCACCATCCCAGATCTCAAGCTGTAATAGAGAACAATTGTGATAAAAATAAAACAAACAAACAAACAAACAAACAAAACTGCATGTTATTGGCACAGTGACAGGCAGGTAGATCAGTGGAATAGAATTGAAGACCCAGAAAAGAACCCACATACCTATGGTCACTTGATATTTGACAAAGAGCTAAAACAATCCAGTGGAGAAAAGTATTTTCAACAAATGGCACTGGCTCTACTGGAGGTCAGCATGTAGAAGAATGCAATTCAATCCATTCTTATCTCCTTGTACAAAGATCAAGTCCAAGTGGATCAAGGACCTCCACATAAAATCAGATACACTGAAACTAATAGAAAAGAAAGTGTGCAAGAGCCTCGAGCACATGGACACAGGGAAAATTTCCTGAACATTGATAGCTAAAGATCCAAGATGAAGACTTGACAAATGTGACCTCATAAAATTGCAAAGCTTCTATGAGTGAAAGGACACTGGCTATAGGACAAAACTGCAGCCAAAGATTGAGAAAAGATCTTTCCCAATCCTATATCTGATAGGGTGTCCATATCCTATATATACAAAGAAATCAAGAAGTTATACTCCAGAGATCCAAATAACCCTATTAAAAAGTGAGGTACAGAACTAAACAAAGAATTCTCAACTGTAGAATATATCAAATGGCAGAGAAGCATCTAAAGAAATGTTCAACATCCTTAGGCATCAGGGAAATACAAATCAAAACAACCCTGAGATTCCACCTCATACCAGTCAGAATAACTAAAATCAAAAACTCAGGTGAGAGCAGATGCTAGTGAGATTGTGGAGAAAGAGGAACATTCCTACATTGCTGGTGGGATTGCAAGCTTGTACAACCACTCTGGAAATCAGATTGTCAGTTCCTCAGAATATCGGATATAGAACTACCTGGGACCCAGCAATACCACTCCTGGGCATATACCTAGAAGTTGCTCCAACAGGTAATAAGGATACACGCTCCACTATGTACCTAGTAGCCTTATTTATAATAGTCCAAAGCTTGAAAGAACCCAGATGTCTTTCAACAGAAGAATGGATACAGAAATTGTGGTACATTTACAGAATGGAGTACTACTCACCTATTATAAGCAATGAATTTATGAAATTCCCAATTTCTCTTCTAATAGATTCAGTGTATCTGGTTATATGTGGAGGTCTTGGATCCAGTTGTTCTTATATTCTCTCCCTCTCTCTCCCCCTCCCTCTTTCCCTCCCCCTACCCCACCCCTTTTCTTCCCTTTCCCCCTCCCCTTCCCTCTCCCCTTCCTCTTCCTTCTCCCTCTCCCTCTCCCTGCCCTCCTCCCCCTCCTCTTCCCCCTCCTATTCTCTCTCCTCCATCCCTCCCCTCCCCCTCTCCCTCCCCTTATCCCTCTCCCTGCCCCCCCTTTTTACATTATATGTGACATATGTGAATCACATTCAGGGATCAATGATCTTTTCCCTATTCATTTCTATTCACCAGATACATAATAAGTCTAGTCATTAACACTTTATCTTTAGTCTTTTTGGACAATCAGTCTATGAAGAGAGTTGCAAGCCAGTGAGAAATCTTGTTTCATAAACTAGGCTTGTGCCTTCTGAATGGCATCTCTGCCTGAATTCTTGCTACCACCAACAAAGACATATATGTGCTTGTGAACAGAGGCAAAAATGAATTATACTGGCTTAGAACTAAATTCATAGGATGATTGACCAAGAAGACTCAGAAATCCACTATGACTTCTCACCAGATTTGGCATTGCAAGAACCATGCATGGCACTTTATTTAATGTGGGTTTTATGTGTGAAACTAAGTCTTTTTTCCTGGCATGGAAAGCATATATTGATTGACATATTTGAGCACATTATGTTATTGTATTTCTAATCTAAATACAATCATTGTTGGTAAAACATACATTTTATTTACCCTTCAGGGTCTTCAGTGAAACCTAGGAATCACATTTAGAGATCAATATAGTGTCTTCTCCTTATTCATTCCTATTCACCAGATACATAATAAATCCTGTCATCGACACTTTACCAATAGGAAGCCCTGTTTATTATATAAAGAAAAGTTTAACATGCATGAATTATGCCAAGTAAAAAAGGAGCATGGTGCCAAAGTGTGTGCAGTTCTATAAAATGTCTAAAGAGAATAATTATATCCCCAAGGGTCTAACCCAGCTTCTCTTAATTTTCAAAGGGTATTTAACACAGTCTAAGTTTAAGAATTCGTATAATGAAGGTTATTTGCACTACATTACATAACATCACTAATATTCTATCATATATCTTCTCTTAAGATCAGACACATCTCAGTTTAGCCACAAAGCATTTTAATTCCAAGATTATGACTTATGATTAATACAATGATCTCTTTCACTGTAAGGAGGAGAGATTATTTTGGATGGTTTCTTTCCTGCAGCAAAATAATTTTCTGCATTATCAGCAATGATATAATGTTGAGAATTTTCATAAGAGGCAATTATTTTTAAAATTAAAACTTAAAAAGATTGCAGAGTACAATAATATGGCAGAGATGGGCATAAAATTATAAGTCACTTACAAAAAAAATCCTCTTAATCTCACAATATGTTTTGTGTGGAACTCTGGAATAAAGGACACATGACTGCAACAGAAAAAAGACTTTCATGTCTTCTGGAAATGAACACTTAATATTGAAGTTGACAAGATAATACACCCCATTAATGTGTTCCATAATTGAATATGCTATATTGCTTTCATCTTTGAAATAAAATATTTTTATGGAGACAAGAAAACATTTGTGGAAAATGAGAATGGTAATAAGGGTTTGTTTACCAAACAGTCAATGTTAATATTAGTCTTTGGAAAATAATCAAGGATCGAAAGTGAATTTGAGCAAAACTAAGTCATCTGCTGTCCATTTAAAAATAGATCTATCAGAAGTTATTGTTAGGATATTGAAGTTGAGGTCATTCTGAAGACATCTAACAATGTTCTGAAGCTGTTTATATTCTTCTATCAATAATCCTTTTTTCTATTAGATCTCATATTTGAGGATAGTGTGATAACAGTTTAGAAAATGACTTGAAATTCACCGTAAAGACTGGACAGAGAGAAAGATAAACTTAAGAGCATGCTTAAAAATCTATATAAAAACCTCATATGTTTTCATGTGTATTATTTCCCATGAGTTTTCATTAGTTCACATTTTGCCTTATAAAATTAATTTTTCTTATACTTTTAGTTGTTATACTATACTCACATCTACACTTATTAATTTACATGCAGTATAGAATATAGGTAGAGACCTTAGTTTGAGGGAGAAAACAAAGTCAGCTAACCTCCTAAAACATAATAGTCTCCAAGTTCATCCATTTTCTTTCATATTTGTGAGTTTAGTATTCCTTAGATCTGAGAATTTTTGTTTTTTTTATATACCGGATTCGTGTTAGCAATTCTTCTGTTGATGGACAATCAGGTTGGGTCCATTCCCAGGCTATAGTAAATAGTGCAACAATAAACTTAGGCATGAATTACAAATATCTCTAACAGCAGGTCTACAGTTCTTTGTGTATATGCCCAAGGATAAAATAGGTAGATCAGATGATATTTCTAAATTTGTCTTGGGAACTTCCATATTGATTTCCATATTGTCTGTATTAATTTTAATCACACAAAAGTAAATAAATCATCTTTCTTTACATCCTCTCAAACATTGACTATCAGTTATTGATGATAGTCATTCTTGCCTGGGTAATGTATCAGAAGACATTTTTATTGCATTTTCTTCTAAAAACTATCACCAACTTTTAAAAGAATTATTAGGGAATGGAGAAATAGATCAACAGTTAAGAGCATTGGTTGATCTTCAAGAGGTCGAGTTTCAACTCACACCACTCACACTGCAACTTAGAGTTGTTTGAAACTCTACTTTCAGGCAATCTGATGGCCATTTCTGCCCTCTAAAGGTGCCAAACACATACATGGTACATAAGCAAGTGAAACAGGCAAACATGTGAAATAAATTTTATAAGAGTTTTTGATCACTTCCATTTCTTTTTTTTTCTCCAACTTTTATTAGATATTTTCTTCATTTACATTTCAAGTGTTATCCAGAAAGTTCCCTATACCCTCCCCCCTACCGGCCCTGCTCCCCTACCCACCCACTCCCACATCTTGGCCCTGGCATTCCCCTGTACTGGGGCATATAAAGTCTGCATGACCAAGGGGTCTCTCTTCCCAATGATGGCCATCCTCTTCTATATATGCAGCTAGAGACATGAACTCAGGGGGTACTAGTTAGTTCAAGTTATTCTTCCACCTATAGGGTTGAAGACCCCTCAGCTCCTTGGGTACTTTCTCTAGGTCCTTGCTTAGGAACCCTGTGTTCCATCTAATAGCTGACTGTGAGCATCCACCTCCATTTTTGCCAGGCGCTGGTATAGTTTCCCAGGAGACAGCTATATCAGGGCCCTTTCAGCACTATCTTGCTGGCAAATGCTATAGTGTCTATGTTTGGTGGCTGATTGTGGGATGGATCCCTGGCAGCCACAGTCATTGGGTCCATCTTTTGGATTCAGCTTCACCCATGATCTCTGTAACTCCTTCAATGTGCACTTTGTTCTTAATTCTAGGAAGGGGTGACGTGTCCACATTTTGATCTTCCTTCTTCTTGAGTTTCATGTGTTTAGTAAATTGTATCTTGGGTAGTCTAGGCTTCTGGGCTAATATCCACATATCGGTGAGTACATGTTATGTGAGTTCTTTTGTGATTGGGTTACTTTACTAAGGCTGATGGCCTCCAGATCCATCCATTTGCCTAGGAATTTCATATATTTATTGTTTTTAATAGCTGAGTAGTACTCCATTATGTAAATATACCAAAATTTTTGTATCCATTCCTCTGTTGAGGGACATCTGGGTTCTTTCCAGCTTCTGGCTATTATGAATAAGGCTGCTATGAATATATTGGAACATTTGTCCTTATTACCAGATGGAATATCTTCTGGATATATGCCCAGTAGAGGTATTGCAGGATCTTCCGGTAGTACTATGTCCAATTTTCTGAGGAACCACCAGACTGATTTCCAGAGTGGTTAGACAAGCTTGTCACTTCCATTTCTTTGAAGACTTAACTCTGTTCAACAGCCTACTTGCTGGGTGATAGATGCGTATCCTTATTCTGGTGTTTCTGTGGTTTTGAAGCTTGTAAATATTAGCCTTTGTCCAAGGTAGAACTAACAGATATTTTCACCCATTTGTAAGCTGTCTCTGTGCTCCACTGATGCTTTTTCTTTGCTGAAAAACAATAAGAGAGTTAATTTGCATGTTAATTTATCATTTGCTGAAACCTCAGCATCTTCCTTTCTGGAAATTTTATAATTTCTCAAACAGGAAAGTGGTTTTGAAATATTAAGATAGATAAATTTTATTTTTGGAAAAAATTTAATTCTAATACAGAGACTTACTGATGTCTAATTTACATAAATTATATACATAATAATTTATTCAAGTGCATGATCTTTGTCACTATACCTCCAACCATTATATCCTATTGACATTCAGATAAATAATTAAACATTCGTGACTCTGTAGGCAGTGTAGCAAATTAGACAAGGTGCAGCAGGCCCTGTGTCCTTTGAGCTACAGTTTCTCAAAAAGCAAAGTCTATTTATTAAATACCACTACTTGTTTGCTTGTTTTCTTATTATAAACCTCTCTTGGCACAACCAAATCTAAAGGGAACAGTATAAGTCAAAAAGCCAGAACAGATGTTTGACCAAGATCCAGCTAACCTGAACTGAGTGATTCAATTACTGTGGTGTAGTCTTCTATTTTTTGTCTTGATCTCCTCATGTTGCATGCTTTGGGGCTTTTACTTTTTGTACAAGGTGAGAATATTGGATTGATGGAAATTTTCTTAGGAATCATTTATGCCTTCTAACAAGATTACTGCTTCTATATTTCCCCAGGAAATACCTGAGCATATTACCCCCATGCTTTTAGAGAGATATCCTTATGTATCCCTACTTGAAGGTATTTCTCACTCCTTGAAGGTTATGACTCAAATAAAGATGGCAAAGATCTCCTAATGAGCCTGTGATTTCAAGATACTCTTGGAACATCTACCCTGTTGACTTAGAATCAGGAACAATCAGAACAAAGGAAACTTAAAAAGAAGTAAACAAGGTTCTGTGAGCTAGAGAAGTTGGCAGAAGATCAAATTAAAAGTCTTCTTAGTATACACTCAGGCAATTGTGTAGCAGAGAAGATTGGGACTGCTTATGGTATGCCCCTAGAGGAAAAGATATAGCAACAAAGTTAGGTTGGCTGGATATACCTCTGCTCTACACAGAGATTTACTAATGGCAAAGAATCTTAGAAAGGCTAACCTCCATCTATCCTCTGCCCTGCTGGCTAGGCTCTCTGCTTTTCTTTTTTCCTTGATTAATGTCCATTCCTTGACTTGTTTCTAGTCTATCAATTCAGCCCCCCACCCCCAGGGTTTCTCTGTATAGCACTGGCTGTCCTGAACTCACTCTGTATACCAGACTTGCCTCAAACTCAGAAATCTGCCTGCCTCTGCCTCCCAAGTGCTGTGATTAAAGGCATGCACCACCACTGTTCAGCTATGATTCAATTTTTATATGTAAATTATAATATTTTGAATATCAAATTTTATGAAATTTTGTTTCATCCGTATAAGAAATTTGAATGGACATATTTTAATCCACCAAAATTCTGAAGCGAATTTCTTCATGTTTCTCATAGAGAGAATGAAGAGAGTTTTATTCTGCAAACACTTGAACAGTTTTTACTATCTCAAGTAATTAGATAGTAACAGCAATTTCTCGACTACTTCTCCCCACCTTTTACTTAGCTGGTGTGTATTTGTTGTTGTCTGTTGTCTGGTGAAGTTTATGTTTATTTTTCAGGTAGTGTGACAGACCTCTCAGGCTCTCTTTTAACACTTTGTATAACTGATGCTTGGATTTGAATTTACTGCCTCTATTTCCTGAGTGTAAGGACTACAGCGATTGACCAACACACTTAACTGACACATTCTTTGTAGCTTTTTTACTAAGTAAAGTCCAATATTGGAATATGATACAGTGGGGCCAAAGCAGACATAAGACAATAGTGACCAATTTGAGTTCTGCTGAATATTATTGTGTTTTTCTACTAGATACATAAAAGAAATATTATTACCTTCTCTACAGGTGGGCTTATAGCCAATATTCTCAGAGTAAAAAAGTGTGTCTATTCTTAAGATCCATAAACATAGAATGTTTACATAAATTGAATTCATTTACATTTTTAAAACTTAAGAAAAATAATTCTATCTTTAATGTATCTCTGTCTATTGTTTAAACATTATCAGCAATAATCTGGTGAAATAATTTGCCTTTTATTATTTACTGATTTTTTTTGTAATTCCGTATTATGTCTAGCTTATTATCAGTGAATTGAAGTAATCATTACCACTCATTTATATTCTTCTTAGACTTGAGGTCTGACCTGTGAAATATCACAGGAAAAAGGTCATAGTGGCAGATAAAAGTTATAAAAGAAATATAAGTTTTAGGAAGCATGAAGTCAGTAGTTCCTGCCACTTTAACCACTTTCTTCTATCAGGTAAAGGTTATGTCAAAGAGTGTTTAAATTATTATAATATATGGAAAATTAGAGAAAAGTGAATTTTGTAGATAATAATACATGTCTTTGTGGTTTTTCCTGCATACAAAACTTTATTGGGAATTGAATAGCTGGGAAAGCTAACGGGATTAAACGATATATTACTAAGTTTAGTTAGAATGGAATATGACCAAAGAAACAGATACATTGTTTCTCTTCTAGTTTTATTTCTATTGCTGTGATGAAAAACCTGGCCCAAATCAACTTATAGACGAAAGGTTTATTTTAGCTCATAATTCTATGTGACCATTATTTTTAGGCAACAAACTGAATGCTGGAAGTAACTAATCACCTCATATTCCCAGTCAAGAGCAGAGAGAAGTGAATGCATCCATGCGGTCTGCCTTTTTGTTTAATTAGTCTTCATGAAGTTTTCTCTATTTATAGTCTTCAGGGCCCACCCATAAAATGTCACTACCCTGAATGTCTCAGGTATTCTCTGATCCATTATTAATTGGAAAAATCTCTAAAGACATGTTCCCAAGCAACCTTATCTAGAGAATTGTTCAATTGTAACCAACTTCCTAGGTGATTGGCAGTTGTCGCAAAATGATAGCTAAAACCTAACCACTAAAGCCTGACTATACAAAGATTTTGATTCCAACAAAGAAGACTAGCATGATGAACAGGTAGATAGGAAGAACCTATATGACCACCTGAGGCTGTGGTCATGTTCAGATCCAGGTTGCCTCCAAAGGCCATGTCTGGGTCGTTGGTCTTACCTTATTCAGGGTATGTGCTGATTTCTGTGGCTCATGTTCTCCAAATGGAATCCAGCATCACTGGTTGGAATGGCAACATGAGACCATGTTGATATCCAGGAGCCAGTGATGACGCTGGTGTCCAATTGATCTCAGTGACTTGTGCTAAGACCTGAAGCCATCGTGACATTGAGGTCCATTCTGCCACCAGGATCCATGTACAGGTCATTTGTTCTCTTGTAGCCAAGGTGTGTTACCACCAAAGGTCATATGGGCTGCTTCCTGAGGCAATGTTGATGTCTAAGTATTATGTTGAGCTAGCCCATCTCCTTTGGTTGGAGATTTGGCTTGATCCCTTGCCAGCCAGCACACTTAGAACTGTTGGCCTCACTCCCTGCCTGTGAAGTATAAGAGAGATAGGTATGATAGTGTGGGTATAGAAGAACTGGCCCTGACACTCATCTGCAGCACTCCAGAGCACTGGCTGTGCCAATATTCTTTACTTGGCATTGGCTGGAAAACACACCTTCTTGCTCCTCTGACCCTGCCACCTTTTGCATGCTGATGAGCTAGCCTGAGGGTGTGAGAATGGGAGATCTAGTGCCACCCTTCAGTGGCTACAGTGCTAGGGAGAGAAATTGTAGTACCTCAATTGAGCAGTACAATAGTGTTGGCCCTGGTGGGAGGGGCACAGGAGAGATGGCAGTTTGATCAATTCAGCTTCTACTCAGGCCAAGGACTAGGGCTCTGAGTTTGCCTACCCCAACATCTACCCCACCTATAATCTTCTGGAGATCATGAAAGGTCTGGTCCTGCTTATCCAAAGCTTCAGGATTCCATGACACAGGGCAACAGCAGAATATCCAGAAGAGAACTCCTTGTGAGGACCCAGTACTGATAGTACAGCAGAAGCCAGAGGCCCCCAAACCAGAACAATGACTCACTCTAGTGAACATCTGCAAGGAAAGCTATTTGGGCAAAGGTAGGGTGGACTATGTGACACACTGTGACACACTGTAACCCACTGCAGTTCCCATGGAGAGAGAGAGAGTCCTTTCTTTCTTTCTTTCTTTCTTTCTTTCTTTCTTTCTTTCTTTCTTTCTTTCTTTCTACAATTACTGTTTTCATTTTGTTGGGGAGGTAGGAATGGTGGAGGGTGCTTGTGAGGGGATGAGGAAATCAGTAACCTTAGGATGCATGATGAGAAATTCACAAATAATAAATGTTAAAATAAAAAGAGCAAAGATACACAATCGTTTCTGTCATTTGCACTTATATGAAAATATGCATATATGTATATGTGGAAGTACAATTTTACCTGTCAACCCAAATGAATGCATATGTAATGTAAGTGATGTTTCCTGTGAGAGTCAAGGAAATATTATGGATGTCAGCATAATAAATATTTGTTAAATGCTAAAAATTGGTAGAAGAAGTGGAGGGGGAGGAGGAGGAGGAAGAGGAAGAGGAAGAGGAAGAGGAAGAGGAAGAGGAAGAGGAAGAGGAAGAGGAGGAGGAAAAGACTACCACACTTCAAAAGGAAGAGAAAGCCCATAGTCTAGACAAAGATGTTTCCCACCTTTAAACATCATTTTCCAATTCTAATTTGTTATCACCAAATACATAAATAAATAAATAAATAAATAAATAAGTTAAATAAATAAAAAAAAATTAGTGTGGTCATTTTAGTTATCGTAGTTATTTATCAATAAACCAACTAGGAGCAAATAGGTATTTACTATAATTACCTTGGTAATGTATTAGGAAGTAAGTCATATATTGATATATTAACAACTATCACTATGGAGAAATGGCTCAGTGATTAAGTGGACTGACTGCCCTTCCAGAGGTCCTGAGTTGAATTACTAGCAACCACATGATGGCTTACAACAATCAGTAAAGTTATCTAATTCCCTCTTCTGATATGTTCAAAGATAACTACAATATACTCATAAAAATAAACAAACAAACAAACAAACAAATCTTTTATAAAAAGATTTGTTGTCTATAACTTTGACATATCAGCAGGAACATTAACTGGAATAAAAAAAAATCTCTAAAGTCTTTAAAGGTATAGACTCCTCCAGGTCTCTCAGTGAAGTTATACTCCTTAGCTAAGGAGAATGTGCACATGTATTCTATCTTTCAGTAAGATCAGCCTCATGAGGTAGTAAAGCCATCCAAAGAGAAGATTCTTAAGTTTGAATAGGGAATAGCACAAGTCTGCTATCTGATTATAATCTTTCTTTTTCATTCAAAAACATCATTTTCCAATTCTAATTTGTTATCACCAAATACGACTCCCAGCTTCTAATTTTATAGATAAAATACCTCCTGTTATTTCATGGAATGAAAAGTTCTTCCATTTATTAATTTCAGTACAATATTAAAGCTAATTTGTTCTGGAAAGAAAATTGAACATAGAAATTTTGAACCATTTCCTTTTAAAATGAAATGAATAATGGATAATGTATTAGAGCAATAAAAACTTCACTCCTTATCCCTAAATCAGCTCTGTAGTCTTTGTATATGTTACAGATTCCTGTTTACCTAGCCTCAATGCAAACTGTTAATATTTTTAAAAAGGCATCTCTTAACAACTTGTGTTCACACAATCTCTCATAACATAGAAATGCAAATGCTATATGCAAATATATAAGAAATGTGCATAAATCTTACTCTTAGCTTTTATTTACTTCATTTATTTGCTGGTAAGCAGAATATCTCAATTAAAAGTTTGAAATCCTATTTTATGATGGTAAAGAACTCACCTACCCTAAATTCTATAGTGTAGGCTTATATCATACCCTCAAAGCTGCCCAGAGTAGAGGATTATTTCTCAAATGGAGGGGATGCCCACTATCAGTTTCCTCTGAGAACAACTTTCCTTCTATGTGAGAAGAGAGCTACTTCAGCTCAAAAATAAATAACTCTCTAGTATCAGGAAGTCCATGAAACTGAGCTGATTCACTAGCCTCCTCATTTATAAGCCTAAGTACTGTTGAGAATCATTTTCAGTTAATATGAATTGTGTGGGAGAAGAAAAGACTAAATGAGATCTCAGAAAGACACATTCAACTGCTTTGTCCAGACTCCTCGGTCCCCACAGACTACCAAAGACCACCAAATCATATGCAAAATCAAAGAGTCTTTATTCAAGCTTGAGCTCAGACCTCTCCAACCTCTCTAACACAGTAGATGGGTGTGCATGAGCTGAGCCAGCAAAGCCTTGCCTATTTATCAGTTTCAGCAGGGTAAGGAGCTTTCCAACTTGGCCAATAGATGATTGGTTAACATTTAAATGTTATAACCTGGTTCATTTCTATTGGCTAGTAATGCTTTCAGCTTGGTATGAACAATAGTGGCTTGCTTAAGCAATCTATTTTGAGGCATTCAGAGCATTAGGTATTTTCCTCCTAGCAGCTGATTAGCTGATATGAGAGTTGGAGTGGCTGTTTGCTAGAGGAGTTATGGCTGTTATTAGGGGTGTCTTGATTCCTGGAAAAAGTTGTGGTTTTTCCAGGAACTGAGTTCACACTATGGATAAGCTTAATATAAGATAGAGTCTGAAATCAACATGGATTTTGTAGTATTGGTCTGGACCCTTAGTCTACAATCAGTGGAGTTGCCTGCAAGTTATGTGATGAGAACCAGGTTTCCAGTTTTATAAGCTATCACTCATTCTTGCATAGCCTTGGTATTGTACCTATCCCTGACTCTTATATTCCTATAGATATAGATATAGATATGGAAATGGATATGGATATGGATATAGATATAGATACATATTTCTATAAGCAACCTAAGTAAATTTGAATCTGTCATTGTTTTGCTAAAGTTGGACTTTGGTGCTACTCTTACATATGTCTGACACTGGTTCTCTATCTGAAGCAAAGAAATGTCTGTTTACATTCACCTATAGAGAGCTATATATAGTGTGCTTCTGCACAATGGAGAAAGCTTAGGGATTGGAGCCCACTGGAATGAGCATTAATCACAGAGTGCCCATTCATAAATGGGATATAACTGCAGGCCCCTTTGTCTCAGAGTGCCCATTCATAAATGAGATATAACTGCAGGCCCCTTTGTCTCATGCTTTGACATCTCTCTACCACAAAGAAAGTGACTGGGATTACTACTCTGTAATGTACATGATGTTTCACTTCTCATCAGGCACAAAGTCATCAGGCCAAGTCTTTCATACATATCATCTAGGGAACCTTTCTACATAAGTTCTTACCTAAAACATGTTGTCTCTTTGCTGGAAAGCTAACTAGCTCATCATGAACAGAAAGATTTTATAAATGATTTTTATTTTACTAAATAAAAATAAATCAATGTCAGTGATGGCAAATGGAAGGCTTTCTGCAGGGTTGAGGAAGTGTACAAATGCTTTCTCTGTATGTGGTAGAAATAACAAGTTTACTACTCTATAGAAGGGCCCCATTTATTACCGAAATACACATTCAATTTTAAGATAATTAGGAGTAAAACTCGTTATTTTATTTCTACTTTTGGAATATCTCAGACCCAGCAACTGTCCAAGTAATGACATGCAGGCATTTTATTCATTAAGTAAACTAGGCCTTAGGATAGGTCTATTCTCAACTACCTCTTACACTTAAGCTGTCCAATTTATCCTAACCTAAGTTCTGCCATGTGGCCTGTTAGTTAGCTCTCTCCTTCAGTCTCTGTACCTGTTTCTAACTCCATATCTGATTGGCAAATCCCACACCTCTGAATCCCAGATTTCCTAAATCTACTTGGATTCCTGCCTATTTTTCCTGCTTTGCTATAGCCATTCGATTTTTATTAAACCAATCAGAAGGTTTTAGAGGTTTATTAAACCACTCTATGCATACAAAAAGTGATGCATCATTAAGAATAATAATATAAAAGTCTGACCTTTAATCAGATTTATGCTGGTATAGAAAGAAAGCAGTATTCAAATAATACAAAGCCAAACTTTACAAAGTGCACAAAATAATCAGCACAGCAGTCCTCCCTGAATATCTATTCTACTTGTGGGAAACTTTGCCAATCACCTTTTCATCTGAGAGCAAAAAAATGATCTTTAAAAAAAAAAAAAAAAACAAACTTTTATCTTGCAATCATCCATCGGACTGAGCATGCGGTCTCCAATGGAAGAGCTAGAGAAAGGACTAAAGGAGATGAAGGGCTTACCACCCCATAGGAAGAACAACAATATCAACCAACCAGACACCCCAGAGCTCTCAGGAAATAAACCACCAACCAAAGAGTACAAATGGAGGGACCCAAGGCTCCAGCCACATATGTATCAGAGGATAGCTTTGTCAGACATCAATAGGAGGAGAGGCCCTTGGTAATGGGAAGGCTCAATGCCCCAGTCTAGGGGAATACAAAGACAGGGAGGAGGGAGTAGGTGGGCAGATGGGTGAGCCCCTCATAGAAACCGAGGAAAGGAGGATAGGATAGGGGGTTCCCAGAGGGAAAACCGGGAATGGGAATAAGATTTGAAATGTAAATAAATAAAATATCAAATAAAATGGAAAAAATAAAGAAAAAAAAAGTATTGATTTTTTTTTCAAAAGTATAATTTGAAGATTTTTAATCGTTATATAAAGAAAATGTGTGCAGCCTCCTTCTCAGAAAATACTAAGTATACTTTACTGCTTTGGACATGTAATAAAACAAATCAGTCTATGGACAGAAGGATTTCTCATGAGATATCCATTCCAAATATGTGAATATTCCCAATTATGTATGTATAATATTACCCATTTGTATCAATGCATCTGTTTCAAGTTAGGCTCTTTAAAGGCATAATGAAGATAATAAGGATAACATAGCATCATAGAATAAAATTGGAGATAATCAACAAAAGAAAACAGAAATATGTTTACTGATGGGAAAAGTCTGTGGAAGAGCACACTAGGTGGACAGCTATCTGTAAACTTAGGGGAGATGCTAGAAAACAATAAAGTCTCCACACATATTTTCCTGTACTTTCTGCCTGCAGAATTAGAAGAAAATATAATGCTTCCTAAGTAATCCAATCTTTAGTTATGGTGATGGCAGTGCCACAAGACATTTCTTGTCTGATGAAACCCAAGAATTTTGTTTAGATAAAATACAATATGCCCATTGGCAATTTGTCTTAAATACTTTAATATTTAGAGTATTGTAAGTAAGGAATCCAATGTACTCCTTTAAGATAAAGATTTAACTATGTTTGTAATTTTGTTGGTTTTTAATCTGAGAGCTTTTCCATGATCATAATATTGATGCTTATTTTAATTAATGCTGTGGTTGCTCTGTTATGACACCAGAATTCATGTTCCTTTTATGCTTTTGTAGCAGGTCTGTTTCAGATCACTTTTAAGAAGCATAGACATCACATTCATAGTTTAGCACTCTTGTTAAAGTCAATCAACCCTAGACACAGATGCTTTGTCCAAGCTCTGACTTATATACCACTGACTCTATTTCTCTCCTGATAAAACCTCTTTTTGTCACAGCAATTTTGACATAGAAATGAGATTTTCATGGATGCTACATAGACTCTTTGAGATTATGTGATTTTTGATGATGTCCTTACTTATTTAGAAAAGAAAATGGAATATTCAAATTTTAGTACTAGTCACATTTAATCCACAGAACTCTTTAAATCAACTGAAAATCTAAGACACTAATCCCTTCATCCATGAACACACAAAAAAAAATCTTATTTAGATTTTTCTTTAATCCAATGAAGCCTTGTAATTTTCACTTTACTAGTTTTAAATTCTTAGGTTATTTTGTATTCAAGATTTTATTCTTTTGCTTGTTCTTATAAAGCCACGTTTTTACTTTACCTTTAATTTCTTTTTCAGATAATACATTTTAAATGAATAAAATATTTGTGCCCCGCGTTAATATCTCGCCGGCAAGAATTCACGCGGACACTTACATACAGGTTCTTCTGCAGCAAACATTATTATTTCATGTGGAGGAAGACGATGTGCCCAGAAGGGCTCAGCCTTTTTTAAGCCCTAAGACGGCGTGTTCACATTAGATTGGCTGCTTGCCCATAAACCCAAGACGCCCCGGGAATGGGCTTGTGGCTTGGCGCCCTTTTCTCACAGCACAAAGAACATTCCAAAGATCATTGGGGAGAGTGCAGAATGTCAGCGCCATTAATGCTGTCATAGCTCGCAGCGGCTCTCTACAAATATTGATGTTTGCTCTCTATGTATATCTTATACTCTTTATCTTCAATGCATATAATAGAAACGAAAGTTGCAAGGAGTCAGGAAGAGGTTAACAGGTCTATGTTCTGGGGCTTGCTTTTTCAAATTTTGCTACCTATATTGTCAATCCTGCCTTTCTTTCACAAAGTCTTATTCTCAAACAATTACTATATAATAACATAAAACTGTCTACCTCATGTGTTCTCAACATCGAAGATTGAGTTTTCATTACAAACACCAACATGGAAATAGTATACAAAGATGACCAAAGCTTTGTCCACTTGGTTTATTTGTCACTAAGTATTTAATGACCATAGCACTCTCCTGCCCCCCCACCCCCCAGCTCTAGTTCTTTTTCTTAGAAATGTTATGTCGGACATTATTTTCTTTAACTGAAACAAGAATATTTCAAGTCCCAAATTCCTAGATTTAGAATTAGCAATTGTTTAGAATAGGGTGGTATCTGTAAAGATACGAGTACTAATTACTGTCTTTCTTTATTGTAAGGCCAATTGAGCAGATAGAACTCAACCATAGATGATTGAAGATGTTCCATGTTGCTATAGTTCATCCTGCACATACAGGATATTATGTTGAAAATATATGAAGTTATGGCTCTATAGTATATAGGATATTTTAATAAAGAAAAAAATGAAAGAAAAATTATATATTTTCCTGAACTAACAGAAACACAGAAAGAAATAACATCTCTTTGACATTAGGATGTTTATGTCAGATTTTTAGACAAAGAAACTTACATTTCCTTGTTCTTTGCCTCTTTGAAAAAGAATCTATTTCTTTAAATTTTGTTAAAAAATAACACACAACTTTAAATTTCATTTACAAAACTTCTCGCACTGCATATAAGTGATCAAGGAACCAGAACTTATAAAATTAAATTTAATTGCCTGGAAATACATTGGAATTGGAAGAGCAATTAAATGGACACTGAAATTACTACTCAAATTTTAATTCTTTTAGGAACTTATAATGTGCAATCCATCTCATTAAGACTCAATCTTCTGAAACACTGATAGTTATCGAGGAAAGTTTTAGATAACAGGCAATAGCCTAAGCAGAGGAAATTTCACTTCTGTGAATCTCTGATTGAGATACCAATGGAGTTCAGAAATAATCTGTAGTGCTGCAAAGATTCTTGAATACAGCTGGCCTCTTCTGGAGCTACAATTCTTCAGCACGACATAACTTTTGGCCTCATAATGCTAAGAGAGCAAAAATATTCCTATAAACATTAAAAGGATTCCCCAGTGTTCTGAGCTAATGCCTGAAATCTTCCTTTGTTGCCACCTTCTTGAATGTCTGTTAGAAATGTTTTTTGGGGGAGTGCCATAGTCTAGCCACAAACTCTGTGTTTTCATAATCAAGATTGTTACCTACAAAAGACATGTTGAGAGAAGAAATATCTAGCTGATACAATTCTCAAAAAGAAGAAAGTACGAGAACTAAATGTTTGGAAGATGACATTTAGTAGCAGACATGAAAGCAGAATTAATCAGTCTAACTAAATATACATAAATAGAATGGTTTCAGTTTGGTTTCATTTCACCAGAGTTAAGAACTAAAAAAAAAATCACAGCAGAGGAGTAAAGTGAAGGTTTATAGAAGAGAAAGTAGTTTTTTTATATTGGGAAAAAAAGTAGGGATAAATGGTAAAGTTACCTTCCCAAATTATAATAATACTTGACAGCAGTGGTAGGACATTTTTTAGTCCTTCATTTTTATGAATTGTTTACTATTTAAAATATTTGATAAAATGAATATTTTTAATATGTTTAGATCATAAATATGTAAGCATTTACCAAGTGTTTAATTGGTTTAGTTTTTACCAAATACATATTTTTTTTTCATTTTTCTTGCTGGAAACAGAATACTGTGACTTTAATTAAATAAATTATGTCAACACCAAATTCCTTGGCTTCCATAAACCACACACACACAAGAGTCTATTGTTTCATTTGGAGTGTTTGCATGATTTATTTTAAACCCAAGACTTTATCTCAGGATTAAACTAATGATTATTTTATGTATTATTTATTATGTAACTTTAAAGATTATTCAAATTAACATATTAGTTCCTTAATTTAAAGAACAATTCATTGTTCTGTATCAAATCCCTGAGCTCTCTCTTCACTTATAGTTATAGCTCCAATATGGGTGTAGCTTACATATATGCTAACAAAATAGAGAAGTGTTCTTTTTGGTATTTATGTTAATTTATAGTGTAAGGAACCAATATCTTTATTCCTCTCAACTCTCTTGTTCACAAATCTTTGTAACAACAAATTTAAGAACCAAAATTCCATCAGCTCTTTAGGGAAACCAAGCACATTGATTTCAATGAAGCATGACTCTGTTAGTGTGTCTAGTCTGCTGCTTAAACTTCCAATACATTTTCTTTAAAGATGCACAAGAACTTTATACAGTGAAAATTATTTGTGATTAAACAAGTGGGGAATATTAACCAGGGAAATCTCCTTGCCTAGAGGACTGATATAAATGGATACATGCATCCCTCATATTTTTAACTCAGGACACTATTACACTATCCACTGAGTTTTTCTAGGTTCTTGCCATCTTATTTTCACTGAAAATTTCTACACAATCTAAACCAAAGAGAAGCACCATTGTAATCTATTGAAATTCTTCAAATGCGAAACACGAAGGATTATGTAAATTATTGTGAAATGGATACTGGGGAGGTGGTTCAACTCAGAAATTACTGACTGTGTAATTATGACAACCAGAATGTAATTGTTCAGAACCCACATAAAAGTCATGGTGACTGTATGACCCCATCATCTCTTTTCTTGGAAGTCAGAGACAGGAGGATTCTATGGGTTCACTGGAGACTTCTTCTAGCAAATGTCTAAGCTCCTTATTCATTACGACACTTGTCACAATATGACACTTGTCTCAGCATGATTGAAGAAAACACCCAGAACTGACTGACAAGTATATAAATATATAAACATCACATATATATATCATATACATGTACTTGGATTCGCAAAAATGCACTGACAGAGAAAATATTAAGAAGAGAATAATGATATTTAAAAAAATAAATAGTAGAAATAACAAAAGAGCAGCAGGTTCAAAATAATATTAAGACTGTGTTTGAAGACATCCAGGAAAGGAAAACATGAAGAAAAACAGGTTTTCTATGCTTTTGAAGCTCAGACTCTATCACAGAGAAATTACATATAATTCAATGTTGAAGAAATGGTTTACAATCTGCTTTCTAATAAGGACCACACCAAGCAATTCAACTATTTATGTGTATGTAAATTTATACACATAAGCAACAAACCGAAATATTTAAATTTTATTCACAAAAATATGCACTCAAGTCCCAGTATTCAATATTTATGTGTAGCTCATGGTTAATATGATACCTAACATTTTTTTTCATTTAATAATTTCATTTTAGCTATGCTGTGCTTGTCAAATAAGGGAGTAGGAGAGGAAGAAAGATACTATTTTCCCATCTACAGAGACTCATGAAGCCGCATTTTGTGCAGAGAATTAAAAACATTTTTTATTAATAAAATATAAATTATAAGGTTATGAGTAAAGGGAAATGTAATTGGATTTTTAGCCAAAGGCAAGATTATGGCCTTTTATGTCACTTTAAATAACTTGGAATTTATACTCTAGACCAGGGCATATTTCTGCAATAATGTTCCTGTAAGCAGAAGTTCATGAGATATTAACAGTGCTGAAAGGGAAAAAAAGAAAGAAAGTAAGAAAGAAAGAAAAGATTTCACAAACAAACAAAGAAAAACAAAAAATTGCTCTAAATCTAAGGATTTTGCTCACTGATATTAAAATGAAGAAAAGCAATCTTGAGAAAAGAAGGAGGCAGTTGTATATGATGAGTCTCTAAAGAGTGCTGAGCACCAAAATAATGTGAGGAGCCACGGATAAGAAGAGGGCTAGGTGCTGGTAATCAGGAAGACTATATTCTGAAATGTATTTTACTAATCTGTGGCAATTAACCTGTGGCAGCATATAGGTTATAACCAACAGAGTCTACAGGAATCAAAGAGTGTA
Organism: Mus minutoides; assembly: GCA_902729485.2. Taxonomy (NCBI): domain Eukaryota; kingdom Metazoa; phylum Chordata; class Mammalia; order Rodentia; family Muridae; genus Mus; species Mus minutoides. The sequence goes on from CACVCL010031312.1 coordinate 23,508, forward strand.
ATTCAAAGGAACCCTGCAGGAACACTACCTTTGAAGGATGCCATTGACAAGTCATATGCTTATGGAAAGTAAGTGTTAGAGCTCTGAGGGGAAAGACTTCCCCAAGGTAAGACTTACAGCTTTGCTCTGGTCTGGAGAAGCTTTCACCACTGCAAATGTCACAGCACCGCTCTGGTAGGGAAGATTCCCCCAAAGTCTTAACAGTGCTGACAGAAAGGGGAACCTGGGTCCGGCACTAAGGAACACCACAAAGTCACACTACGAAACAAATCTCATAGAAAATATTTATTGAAATGGAAAAAAACCCAGAAGATTGGCTAACTCTGCTTGGATGAGAAGCAGCAAAGAACTGAGCAGAAGAGAGTGTTGATACAGTGTTTCTTGTGGGGTGGATCTTTTCAGATTGGGGAGTGATGGGATTTCAAGTCCACAGCTTGCTGTAAACTCGGGGATTGGTGTGATTTCAAGTCCTGACTTCCTGCTTAGTTTGGAGGTCCAGTCCTGCATAGGTCCAGTCATTAGAGAAGCTAGACTGTTCTGTGGATGGAACATGGCACTTGCTGGTCCTCAGGGGAGGAGCTCTACCAGTGCTTTGTCCTGAGGGGCTTAAAAGGAACTGTCAAGAAACCTTTGCCTTAAGTTCCATTCTTGCCATTGAGTAATAGCTACATGGCTTCTAAACAAGAATGGTAAAGACTAATACTCAGTTTCATGTAAAAAGACAGGCAGGTATTCTATAGTAAAAATTGTCTGTAATGCAAGAATCCCCTGAAGAACTCTTCAATTTCATTGTATCCTACATATCTAATTTCATCCTGTTATTACACAGCAATTAATTATAACATTTTTGTTCATGTCTAAAAATATTGAGCATGTGGGGTAAAGAATGACATTAATAATATTTACAACTTATGTTATTTTGTTTTTATGTCAGCCAATAGTTTGTAAGTCTTTCTTTTTTAGATCAATTACATAGTTTGGTATACTCAACCTGTTTCTTCTTGATCTGTCATTCTAAATGTATATTATTTTATTATGTAGAGTAATTCATTTTCTCTATGTCGATGTCTCTTTCTACTTATCATGTCATGATTGAATATTTTATTCCTTCTGACCTAATTTTAAACATATTCGTACTTGTATTATAATTCATAATTGCATTCCAACTATGAATAACATAAGTCATTATTGCATTTCTATTCTCTCTAATAGTGGTGTTAAATTTTTCTTTGGAGATCAGAATAGCTAGCCTAATGTCTTTTATGATATGTTAAATATTAAACTTATTTAAGTTCATCAGAGGCATTTTCAGAATCATTATAGCATATCAGTTTATCAAACATGTAAAACACCAACTTTGCCAGGATGAAGTCAACCCTTGGCAGGGAAATGCTAGAAATAATTATCCCATATCATTGTGTTTGATACTGTAGCCCACAGATGTATTCACTATAATAAAGTAAATTTCTTAGGAGAATCAAATTGCAGATACTTGTTTTGTCCCTTATGAGCCAAATGATCATGCTCCCCCAAGCTTGAATATGTTTGAATGTCTTTGTGGTTTACTCAGCTGCTGAGTATTTTTCTAAACTACTAATTATACACACAGTTGCTAGTCTAATGGATATTAGACCACAGGATTTATTCGTTGCTATGATCTGCCTTTTTATTTTGCTGTTATCTTAGGTCATTTACTTTATTAATGAGGATGTGAATTTTCCTTTTAAAAAATAAGTTTGCTGAACTTGAATTGCTTTGTTCCTTCTTTTTTTTTTTTTCTAAAGGACAGTAATTTACATATAAATATGTGTTTTTGTAAAATCTGTATTTCAGGATATTTATAAAAGAGAGGGACTAGAGAGGATGGCTCAGTGACCAATGATAAAGACCTGAATTAATATCCCCTGGAAAGAATATAATATACTATGAGTAATCACACATACAAATTAGCAGTAGAGAGGACATGATTCATAAGGCTTGCTGTCCACAAAAGTATTCAAAATGAGTGAGTTATAAGGCATTTAGGTGACCTGTATCAGGGGAATAAATGAAAGAGCAATGAAGAGAGATATCTAAAGTGCCTATACATATATGAACATAGGTGTATAGACCTGCAAATAACACCATACACAAACATATATACATCCATAAACCACACACAAATTCATAATCAATTTATTAATCAATCGATCAATCAATCACTTCTGAGCATCAAATGAAGCTTCTAGTATTAGGATAGTTTATAATTAATCAAGTTGTTGGACAAACAAGTCCCATATAGCCCCTAAGCAACTGAAGCTATTGCAAAATCTGCTAGTTGCTTGTGATAAACTGACATTAAGGCCTTATTGTTGAAGACAACACATACACAACTAGTTGAACACAGAGAAGTCAACCTAGTGCCTTCTTAGAACCTTTACCCTGATAGACTAGTTTTCATGGTACAAGAAGATGCTCTGAATGCTAAAGATAAACAATAGCCCAAGTACAAATCCTTCACTCTTAAATGGTTATCTGTCTGCAAGATATGTTGATACAACATTATGTTGGGCATAAAGTTTGTTGGAGTAAACAACCAAGATCTAATTTATTTTAGGTCCAATACATGAGATAGAACTCATATCCAACACTGCTTGGGTAACCATGTGCCTGAGACTAGATGGGCTAATGATATAGGGAAAAGATAAATAATGCCATTGTGCTAAAGGAACATAGCAAGAAATTGAATCTTTAGAACATTCAGCTGTTCTCATAGATCAAAGCTTTGTTCAGTCATTATCAGAGAAACATCCTTCTGTAGCATACAGAAACAAATACAGAGCAGGTGCAAAGAGTAGAAAACCTTGGAGCACTCAACACTCAGTGTGATGTCTCCATCAAATCCCCACGCCATTCAGACTTGGGGACTTCAGAAAACATTATGAATTTAGGAGACTGGGGGGTGGATGGAAGAAAACAAGGAATCAAGACTTTCTAAAGACAAGGGAACAATCACATCAGTTCATTACTGCACACAAAAGCAAAATTAATTTATTCCAAGGGACTCTCACTGGGAAAATAAACAACTCTTATTGCTAGGCCCCATGTCAAGAAGTACATATCCAACACAAAATGAATTCAAAGTCGCATTTGCAAGTTCTTTATACAAAAATGTAGTAACAGAATTTTTCCTTAAAAGTTATTTGTGTATATATTATAGCTTCTGGATTTATATTTTTGCATGCTCCAATATGAGTTCGGTTAACTGTATTCGGGTCCTCTACAAAAACATTACTTCTCTTACCTGCTGACTCATATGTCCAGGCTATGAATGTACTTTGCTTTATTAACAACAAAAAATACCTTACAAAATGTAGGAAACATTATGTATCAAGCAATATATTGAATATCATGGGTTATGTAGTGGGGTTAGTCATTTCAAAAAAACACACTTTTTAAAATTATTTTAAATTTTATTGGAACATATGATCTTTACACATTTTGAGCTACAACAGATACATAACTTATTTACCATCATGAAACATATACAAGTTTTGTCCTAAGAATATTCCAAATTATCTCTTATAATTAACTTGAGTCTTTTAAGGCACAGTTGTTCATGACATTCATAGTACTTCCCCAGAGAACAAAGTAATGTGCCATGTAACTTCAATGCTCCATTGATAAGTCATTCCTCATTCCTCTCCTTGCTCCCTTTTAATCATTTTTAAAATTTTTATTTGACTTTTGCAGATGATAAGGGGACAATACAAATAATAATAATAATAATAATAATAATAATAATACCCCTGAATGTATATAGCAAACTTTTAAAGAGTGTTCCTCTTTCTCCACATCCTCAGCAGCATGTTCTGTCACGTGAGTTTCTTATCTTATACATTCTGATATTTCTCTCTTTCAAAAATCTATGAAGCATCATGCTTTAAAACATTTTATCACATAATTTTTATTTGTTTCTTTTTTGATATCTATATCAAAAGAGAATTGACTTTTCCATTATAATTCAAACCTTAAAATACTGGCATGTGCTATATTCCTGGTAATTTCATTAATACAGTTTCATGTGAGCATTAGTTCACTTCAACCATGAAATTCTCTAGAAAAACATAGACCTTGAGAAGTTGCAGATAATGATGATCTTTCATGTCAGGGAAACCTCAGAACATGGGCACCCATTGACATTAAGTAAACCAACACTCCACCACAGACAAATGTTTTTCACAGCAAACTTCCCCTGTGGACTCAGATTCCCCCAGATGACTTTTTACACCATTATCAAGTAAAAATAATACATAGAAGCCACAAGGAATGGTATCCTTATAATACATAGAAGCACACCATTTTGGGATTAGTTAACATTTTTTGAAACTCATATCATAAACTTAAAAGTGGTTTGATTTGAAAAGTAAAAATTAACATAGTGGAGCATGTGTCCTTATTACCAATTGGAAAATATTCTGGGTATATGCCCAGGAGAGATATTACTGGATCCTGCAGTAGTACTATGACCAATTTTCTGAGGAACCACCAGACTGACTTCCAGAGTGGTTGCAAGAGCTTGCAATCCCACCAGCAATGGAAGAGTGTTCCTCTTTCTCCACATCCTCACCAGCATCTGTTGTCACCTGAATTTTGATCTTAGCTATTCTGACTGGTGTGAAGTGGAATTTCAGGGTTGTTTTGACTTGCATTTCCCTGATTATTAAGGATGTTGAACATTTTTTCAGGTGCTTCTCAGCCATTCGGTATTCCTCACGTGAGAATTCTTTGTTTAGGTCTATATCCCATTTTATAATGGGGTTATTTGATTTTCTGGAGTCCAACTTCCTGAACTCTTTGCATATATTGGGTATTAGTCCCCTATCAGATTTAGGATTGGTAAAAATCCTTTCTCAATATGTTGGTGGCCTTTTTGTATTATTGATAGAGTCTTTTGCCTTAAAGAAGCTTTGCAATTTTATAAGATCTAGCTGCATATGTAGCAGAAGATGGCCTAGTTGGCCACCATTGGGAAAAGAGGCCCCTTGGTATTGAAAACCTTATATGCCACAATACAGGGGAACACCAGGGCCAAGAAGTGGGAGTGGGTGGGTAGGGGAGAAGGCCAGGGGAGGGTATAGGGAATTTTCGGGCTAGCATTTGAAATGTAAATCAAGAAAATATCTAATAAAAAAAAAGAAAAGTAAAAATGTCCCTCACGTGATAGAACATGCTGCTGAGGAACACTCATTGTTGGAGTGATTGCAAACTGGGTACAACCACTCTTGAAATCAACCTAGCAGTTCCTCAGGAAATTAGAATTACTCCTACTTGAAGAACCAGCTATACTTTTGCTGGGCACATACCCAAATGTGCTCACCATACCACAAGGACATCTACTCCACTATGTTCATCGCAGCATTATTTTGTTGAGGTAAATCTCTCCAACCCAAATATGCCCTGGCAATGAAACCATGACTCAGTTAATATGAATACATGCTGTGAGCCTAGATTGGTCAAATCTACTGCTACACTACCATCTTCTATGTCAATGAGACCCTTTAGAACTTGTAGTTTCTCCAGGCCATGTGCGTCTGCTCTGATTTTCTTCTTCTTCCTCCTCTGCATCCTTTCCCTCTTCCATTTTCTCCTTCTTCCCTCTCTCCCACCTCTGCTCCACCTTCCCTTTTATCTGCAGGTTTACATTAAATCACCTGAGTGCTGACTCATTCCTTGTTTGCAACCACTCACAGGAGAACAGAATTAGCATCAAATATAATTAGCCCCAGGGTTATCCACAACAGGTGGAAACTAGAAAAAAGCCATATGTCTCCCAATCAAAGAATGGATACACAAAATGTGCTTCATTTACACAATGGGGTACTATTCAGCTATTAAAAACAAGGACATAATGAATTTTGCTTCTTGAGCACAAAAAAACCTGGAGATCAGAAAAACAAGTCCAAGAAAAATGGGCAGCAAAGAAGTTTCCATACAGCATACTTGTCTGTGTGATCCTATCTCTCATTTTTTTCCTGTTGCATTAGAATTATGGGCTTTTAAGACGCAGGCATAGATCTATTATTGTAACCTTTTACAAAGTATAATCTAATGTATAAAACCTTTTATGCTACATATCATAAATTCTAAGAAATCAGAATATAATGATGATATATAGAATGGCATTCAGGAATATACACCAAAGGCATTGACTGTCTCTGAAATAAGAGGGAAATTGATAAGTTCTTCTTTCATATGTGTTCTACATATCCCTATCATTAAATATTGATGATATATAAGTATCCCATCAGTAGTTATATACACCAGTATTTCTTCATAAAACACAGCTTTTCCTGAAGAAGTCTTTTCCTACTTACTCTCTATATAATATTTTTCCACTCTCCCATGGGGAAAGTAGATGTTTATATATTCCATTATTGGAGAACTCAACAAATACCTAAGGCTGATTGATTTAGAAATATCTTTTCTGGCATTTGTTCTGTAGCAAACTTTGTGCACAGACTAATTTTTCCCAATGTTCTTCCCTTCAGAACAAAAGCAATATTTATTTTATTACTTGTAAAGTAACATTAGCAGAGAAAGGTTATTTTACTTTATCTTTATCTTTCTAGCTAGCTGTTCTGAATTTATCCATGAAAAAAAATTGGTTTTCCTAAGTGACATGGGATATTAGTTTTAGCTATATGCTTTAAGTTAAATATGAGATCTAAATATTTCATTACATTTCTAGTGAAATAGCATTAAACATATGTGTAAGGTCATTCTATATTATTCAATTATTGAACTCTCAAAGCAATGTTAATATTTTCCTACTTTTATAAAATGTTAGCATACAATCAACTGCATTATTGTCATAGTACTCTGTGTTTTATTGTCATAGTACTCTGTGTTTTAATGCCATAGTACTCTGTGTTTTAATGCTTCTCCACTATGATTTAATTTATATTTGTTTAAATCATATAATGTATGTCCCACTAAACTCCCATGTTCATTCACTTTTTCATACACTGGCCCCTAATCAACTATCTCCTTTTCTTGGTGAGACATTTTGACCAACTGAAATTCCAAACTTTGAGCTGATTGCGTATCTTTGAACTTTTTTCAATCAACAACACTTGGAATTGGCCTAATTATCTCTTAGTAATATTTCTATTCTACAGTTCAATATTTCACAATGGTTCTTGATCCAAATGCATCATTTTACAAATATTTGCTATAAAATATTGAGAAATGGAGAAGTAGACAAGAACAGACACCTGGTACAGTCCATAGCAGATTTGTTCATGCTTCCTAGATGAAGATTTACTCACATACAAAAAGGATCAATTTGAAGACAGAGATTAGTCATCATAGATTGTGTCATAATTTATTTTTTGTTTGCCAATAAACCCAAGAATTTTGACAAGACTTTTTTTTTTTTCTTGTGAATCAAGTCCTACCACTTAAAACATCACCACAACATGAAATTTCTGAAGGTCAGTTAATTATCATCTCTATATAGACAGAATGTTGTACTTGGCTCATACAAATGCCATCCTTACACTTTTTCACTTTCAGGTAATGCCAAGATACCGACTTGTTGAATGTGAATTTAAAAACAAACAAACAAACTAACTAACTAACTAACTAACTAACTAACAAAAAACGCTATAGGAGAGCAGAAACACAAAAGCATTCATCGATGTTATGTATTACTTGAAATTTTTAAATATTTTATACCTTAGGGAGAATAAATATTCAAAATTTATTTAAAATGACAGGTTTTATAAATTTAAAGCCATCCATTAGAAAATATGAAAGAAATGTGCTAGGCTTATATTTGACACATGGATTATTTTCACAGAAAAGAGCTTCCAAACTACTCTTGTACAATGGTAGTGCCCAAAACAATTGGGAAAAAAACATGTGAACATAATTTCAATAATGTTTCTAGTTGTTAAACAGAGACATGAACCTATATCCAGACATGAAAAGATGTTCACATTTCCTTTTTTCCTTTATTATTGATTCATATACAATTGAATTTTCCATCATTGTGATTAAACATGAAGGAATGTGGTTGTGGCCCAGATTTGAAGGCCTGTATACTTTGCAGGTCTTACCAAATGAGAGGTTGGGGGTATATCTTATGGTGGGTGGCCTAGTATGCGCAAGGCCTTATGCTTAATTTTTTGTAATTTTTATTTTTATATTTTTGAAAATATTGATTATACATAATATATTTTATAATTTATATAATTATATAATACATCATATGAAAGAATAATAGATGCATAATATATAACTATATATCATACACATAAAATAATTTATATTATATGACATAATTTATAAAATTTCTGCTATTCTCAATCTTCCCTCTGACTCCAACTTTGATATCTCCAAGCTCAAATCCACAGCACACATATATGAATGTATATGCATCTATGTTACCGAATCAGATTATTGCAATTATTTGTATGTATGTTTAGGGTTGACAATTTGAAATTATGTAATCATTTAGGTCTGTTTTTCCCTGAAGAAAACTGATTAGTCAAGTATGGTCTCCATGAATCTGATTAACGCTACTACTCAAAATCCACTGAGATTATGGGAATAGATGTTCTCAAACAAGTTTCAAAGTTTCAGGAAGATTTTAATGTGTGACTTAAGAAAAGATAGCAATGTTGGAACATATACTATTTAATAGAGTGAATGATAATAAATTTGTTATCATTTCCAAATCAAAATAGTCTGCATGGCAAGTGCAGACAATCAGTGAAAAATAAGGCACAGTATTTGTTTTTCTCATGAGTTACCCAAATACAAATAATTTAAATATAATAATGATGAAAACCTGGAATTTTATTTAGCTGCTAAGACTGAAACTAGCAGATAGTGGAGTTTGAAACAATCAATGTGAGTGATGTCAGATCCAAAAGTATTAGTATTGTATATTTCATTTTGTATGTGGAATGATAGTGTTTAAGTTTTCTACATGTGTACTTCAATTGGAATAACCAAATAGTACCAGACACAGCAGGACTCAAAGACTAACTACGTACACAGGACCAGCACACTTTCAATCCAGTAAAGCCAGAAACTGAAGAGGAATAGAAGAATGTATTTGCAATTGATGCCTGGGATATAAAAACTCAGTTTTGGCAAAATTGAGTGTCACTAGGTATTTCAGTCACACTATATGTCAAGTCACATGTCCAGGGTCAGATGATTAGTTCAAAATAGATTCAGCATTTTTTTGTAGGTAGTTTTATCTTATTGAACTTTGTTTGTTTGTATATATTTAATATATTTTGCCTCACTTATGTAATCTCTTCATGAAACATGTGGTATCATCTGTCTTTTATTCATGTAAGAAATATTTCTTCAGGTAAAAATCTCTTACTTTTTTTTCCATTTTTTATTAGATATTTTCTTAATTTACATTTCAAATGCTATTCTGAAAGTCCCCTCCCCCCTGCCCCCTCCCTGCTCCCCTGTCCATCCACTCCCACTTCTTGGCCCTGGCATTGCCCTGTATTGGGGCATATAAAGATTGCAGTACCAAGGGGCCTCTCTTCCCAATGATGACCAACTAGGCCATCTTCTGCTACATATGGAGCTAGAG
>CACVCL010031313.1:0-33082 GCA_902729485.2 Mus minutoides
CCTCTCACAGAAACAAGACTCAGCTGTTCTCCATGATATTTACATGTCTTCAAAACCAATACTATCTGGGTGGCTCTGACAGTACCTAGTTCAGGCTGCCCATGTGAGGAACAGTCTTGGTCATCTCTGGAACACAGCTTCTGTGTGCTGTCTCTCAGGAAACGCTTCTCAGAAGATTTCACCTCAGGGCTGCTGCTGCTGCAGCTTTCTCCTCTTCCTCCTCCTCCTCCTCCTCCTCCTCCTCCTCCTCCTCCTCCTCCTCTCCCTCCTCCTCTCTCTCCTCCTCCTCCTCTCCCTCCTCCTCCTCCTCTCCCTCCTCCTCCTCCTTCTCCTCCTTCTCCTCCTCTTCCTCCTCTTCATCCTCCTTCTCCTCCTTCTTCTTCTCCTCCTTCTTCTCCTCTTCTCTCTCTCTCTATCTCTATCTCTATCTCTATCTCTATCTCTATCTCTATCTCTATCTCTATCTCTCTCTCCCCCCCTCTTACTCCTCCTCCCTCCAGTGTTGTCTTGTTCACTTTACATCCCAATCTTTATAGTCACCGCTAATTTCTTAGCTCCAGCTAACCGGCATCAATTGTCCCAGTAACGCAAAGGTTTAACCACAGTGATACTGGTCTCTTACTAAATCACAACTGACTCAAGTAACTCTCAAACTTCCGTGTAGAACGTCCCAAACCAGGCCTTTGCACTTCTCTCTACACCATTTTCTTCCAAGCTTCTAAAGAACAGCTCACCAAGCTTTGAACACTAAATGAATTTTCTCTCCCAAAGTCCTTCCACAATCCTCTCCAAATCAACATGATTATGTCTATCACAGCAACACTCCACTCATGCCGTAGGCGCGCCAACATTGGGGCGAGCCACCCTCAAAGCAATCGAGTCTATAGAGAATAGGGACATGGCTCAACATCTCCATGGCTGTACAAAAATCCCTGAGCCGAATGGACCCAGAAAAGCCTCTTCTCAATCCCGGAGCTATTGAAGTGGAGAGGTGGTAAGTGTGTATCCTTTGAGGCACTGGGTGTGGGGTACCTGACAACTCAGTCCTGACTGCGGGGTAATAGAAACGAATTCTCTTCTCATGGCTCCTGACAGAACAGTTGGCACAGCTGTCTGTGGTGTCACACACCTGTGATGAAAGCTTTCCAATGGCTCATCAGTTTTAGCATAAACCTCAAGTCCTTCCCCAAATAATCAGCCTTGGAAACACAGTGTACCTTCCCTGGGGGCCCCTGAAACACAGCGTACCCTCCCAGTGTGCACGGATGTGTTTGCCGGACAAAGTACAGCATAGCTGGGGAAAATTGAATCTCTCCAAAGCAACAAATCATCTATAGAGTTGTGCAGTATATGGGACATACTGACACTAAAATTATGTCTTGGCACATACAGATTCTGTTGTTTATCTGAAATTCCTATTTAACAGGGCCATCGTGTGCTTTTCGTTACTAAGTCTGGCAACCCTGCAGATGTGAGCTGCTTTCTCTCTGCTCCCACACATTCCCAGCTGGATTGGTGAAACTCCCTTGGTTAGCTCCCTGCCCTACAACTCTGAAATCAGCCCTCCTAGAAAGTCTGTGCTGACTCCTCAGCCTCTGCCACTCAGGAGAGAAGCAGGTTTGCTTGCTGCAAGCTCCTCTCCAGTCCTGTGACCCCTGTACAACGCCACAGTGTAATTCCTTATTCACAGCGGACACTTTGCAAGATGCCTGCAAGCTCCTGCAATTAAGTGTTCTTTATACACCATGCTTTCCCTATCTACCTAAGACTTGATTAAGGTGAGCATATGGATTAGGAAGTATTTAATAATCAACAAGTAATAAAATAGAACAAAAATATGGTAATAAAATCCATATGAATGTTCTCTCTGTGCAGTAGTTAGGAGATTGACTTCTTCTGCTTGGAGATCACTGTAGATAGATGAGACCACAGTAAGCGAACCTTAGATAGAATGAGACTACTACATTCTTTTGTTGTCTTCTCTCCTAGATCCAGAAGGTATGCCCCAGACAGCCTCCAATCCCAAGTTATCTCATTATGATTCACGATTACATTTGTGGAAAGCTACTCACTGGCCCTAGATGTGTCCTATATGTAACTCACAAGCCTTCATATATGCTAAAAGGGACCATTAGTGTGCTACAAATGGTGGCTGCCTTCTTCAGTTTTACATCCCACACACCAATTCAACCCACAGCAGCCCTGACCTTGGGTGGTCTTTTTATATCACAAGTCCATGACAGACGACACAAATAGGTCAGAATAAGGGGCTTGCATCAATGTGCCACAGTAATCACAATCTATCCTAGAACATTTACATCTCAAGGTTGAGTAAGCTATGGGGAGCAAACCAGAAAACAATACTCCTACCTAGTCTCTGTCTCAGCCTGTGTCCCCAGGTTCCTGCTTAAGTGACTGCCCTGACTTTGCTTCATAATGAACTACAGGATGAAATAAACCCTTTACTCCCCAGGTCATTTTTGGCCACGGCGTTTAACACAGAAACCGAAACCTAACTAGAACAAGCATTCACTCTAATATCATGCCATTTTTGCAAGGGTACCATCCTGTGAGGGGTGGGGGAGATACAGGGCCTCTGCATTCCAGATGAAGCTATGTCCTGAACATGAATCCCTTCGTGTTATGACGCGTGTTTTAGCAATTTGTCAAGATCAGCACATGTGTGGTTTGCCTCCTTACCGAGAAATGTGAGTTTGCACACTAGAGCACTGTATCTTTTTGACTTGCCAACCTCTCATGAAGAAGGAGAGTAAGACAGTCAGGCAAAGAAAGCCACCAAGCTTAGCTCCAGCTGTGTCACCAGCATCTGCACTGTGTCTATCATTTCAGATCAGACAATTGCACCTGTCACCCTGGCAAGGAAATGCAGCACAGCTAACACTTAGTTCCATGGTTAGGGTCCAGCCCTTGTCATAAAGTAAGCAAGCACCTGGCATCCCAATCTATTTCCATCCTTGGCTAGAGTATATATATATATATATATATATATATATATATATATATATCCCCAAAACACCTCCCTGGCATCATGGACTTCTTTTCTGAGGGCAGGGGAGATAGCCACTAATTCCAGAAAGTGCTGTCCATAATGTGAGTCTGCATTCCTAGGACTCCTCCTCAGCGGGTGAACTGTACTGTCCTCTACAGAAGCCCAAAGAGAGACAGTCGAGGGTGGGGGTGGCTCTGGAGAGATGGCTCAATGCTTAAGAGTACTGACTGCTCTTCCAGAGCTCCTGAGTTTAATTCCTAGCAACCACATGGTGGCTCACAACCATCTGTAATGGAATCTGATGTCTCCTTCTGGTGTGTTTGAAGAGAGTTGCCATGTATTCATATACATAAAATAAATAATGAGAGAGAGAGAGAGAGAGAGAGAGAGAGAGGCATGGTCCTGGCAGATTTAACAATAAAAGACAGAAAATAAAGTTGGATGGATATGGGAGTGGTAGGGATAGATCTGGGAGGTGTTGCAGGATGAATATGATCAAAATATAGTATATGAAATGTTCAATGAATTAATAAAATATTATTTTTTTAACCATGGAAATTCAAGAAAATCCCAGAAGGCCATCCCTGGCCTCTTGCCTCTGGCCAAGAGGAAGCAGGAGCTGGACTTGGGAAAGCCCAAGGAGAGCAGGAGTGAAAGGGTTAAGCAGGCAGCTGGAAGACAGGACAGCTACTGCTGTACTGTTTGCAAAGGCTAAGCCGAAGGGTCTCTGCTCCTCTGACTGCTGGAATGTGCTAAGTTGGTAGATCTGATTTTTAAAATAAAGATAAGTTGTGGCGTGGTGGGATGTGCTGGAGCTATGTATGTAGAAGCACAGGCTAGTATTAATATATATATATGTGTGTGTGTGTGTGTGTGTGTGTGTGTGTGTGTGTGTGTGTGTGTGTGTGTGTGTGTGAAGTCTTAGTTCAATCTGCAGGACCAGAAAACAGAAAGAAATAAAATAAACTGAAGCCAAGCTCTGGCTTTAAAGCACCTGGGTTCGTGTCCTGGCTCTCTTCTGGTTTTCAACTCTGTGAATTGGGGGGCTGTTTAGCCTCTCTGTACTTCATCGTGGCACGCCTGGAATGTAGAATTGGAAAAATTATACCCACCACAGAGGAAAGTTGTAAATGAGAGGGAGGGAGGGAGCAAGGGAGGGAGGGAGGGAGGGAGGGAAGGAGAAAGAGGGGGGAGGAAGAGGAGGAGGAAAAGAGAGAAAGAGAGGCGAGAGGGATGAAGAGAGGAAGGATAGGAGAAGGGATGGTGTCCTGTCAGTAGTTCATCAGAGAGGGATGGAAAACAGAGCTTCTTGGGTCAAGTTTGCTCTTTTATAACCTTCATTCTGATGAGAAATAATTCACTCTAGAAGACTAATATTTGTTCTTTTCCGAGATACTCTGCTAGAGCCCTACTTACCTTCCACTAGGCCCTACCTCTTAAAGGTCACACCATTTTTGATACCTGCACACTAGAGATGAGGCAGCCAGCACATAACCCTGTGGGGGCCCTGCTGAATCTGTATCCTGACCATGAAAGCCCTGGTAAGTGATGCTACTAGAATCCCTCATGGTTCCAGAGTTCTTAGATACAGGAAACCACACCCAGTAGCCCATCCCACTTACAAAGTGTGGGTCTGTTTCGGAACACTCCCCTTGCCCAGGTCAGACTCAACGTCCTCGGGAGTGGGTACAGACCTGCACAGGTCAGACTCACCGTCCTCGGGAGTGGGTACAGACCTGTACAGGCGTTGCCCTCCTCCTCATTTCTTGGTCACTTCTTTGGCCCACTCTGTTGCTTTTCTGCCATAGTCACACAGCAGTACATCCCTAAGGCTGATACCATTCGATAGTTCATAGCAAACACAGCTAATCTATGAAGGTGAAAGGTCAGGCAACCATCCCCCTTCTACCTGACTGGATTCATGGGTCAAAGCTGGTCCAAGTATCGTGAGTCACCATCTCCTTCTGAATCCCCACCTTCCTCATCCCACATTCTTTCCACTCCTTCATCCACCTGGGGTTGCCATAGTTACTGAATGAAAACACAGAGACACCAGTTCAGTTTGTATTTCTTGCTAATGGTTATTAAGTTTTATGAATATGGTGGTCTAAATAGGCATGTCTTCCATAGACTCCTGTGTTTGAATGCTTACTCTATAGGGAGTGGCACTATTAAGAGGTATGGCTTTGTTAGAGTGGGTGTGGCCTGTGGAAAAAGTGTGTCACTATGGGGGTGGGCTTTGAGGTCTCCTACACTCAAGCTCCACCCAGTGTGGCACACAGTATCCTTCTGCTGCCTGTGGCTCATGACGTAGAACTCTCAGCTCTTTCTTTGTCCAGCACCATCTCTGCCTGGATGCTGCCCTGCTTCCCATCATGATAACAATGAACTAAACCTCTGAAACTGTAAGCCAGCTCCAATTACATGTTTTCTTTTATAAGAGTTGCCATGGTTATGGTGTCTGTTCACAGCAATAAAACCCTAACTAAAACAATGGATT
The DNA here is from genome assembly GCA_902729485.2 of Mus minutoides. Lineage (NCBI taxonomy): Eukaryota > Metazoa > Chordata > Mammalia > Rodentia > Muridae > Mus > Mus minutoides. The sequence continues at coordinate 5,511 of CACVCL010031313.1, forward strand.
ATCTGTAGTTCAGTTTTTTGAAAATCTGATACTGTTACACTAACATTTATGAATAACTACATCATGAATAGAAGAGGCCCCAGACTTCCCAAACAGGAGGGTAACAACAACTCTATTCACCTGCTCAAGAATCCGGGAGGCCAAGAGGCTTGCTTTCATTGAAATTATATCTATTAAGCCAAATTCAAAGAACATTTCTTGGCAATTAACACCACAAAATGCTGGCAAATTAGAGAGATCTGTTCTCATATAGATTTCTAAAGTTGTATTATCTTTAACTCCAAACACTTCCATCTTGGTTTATAGAGCATTCATATCTGATTGGTCCTATTACCATCTGTATAATATTACCACCGCGTGCGCGCGCGCACAAACACACACACACACACACACACACACACACACACACACACATGTACACACATACACACATATGACATCCTTCCTTTTTGCATAACTTAATAATCTTATATTTATGTCTTATACTCAGTAATTTAAATGTATAAAATTATTAGGATGAAAATGTTGATGTTAGGCATGTCTGCAAACTTGTGATAGTTTGTTTTCTTAAGTGCTTTGTAATTGGGGATTTGACCTCCCACTCAATAGCTGGTTGTTATTACTGTTGACATTTGAGCAAGCAAGCAGTCAGTGTTCATCTCAGCAGCTGAGAAAGCAACATGGAAAGCAAGGTCACCCCCCAGAGTCCACGCCGGATCCAGCCACGCTGCAACAGCCAGTTGTTCAATGGGTTTTGCATGAGCAAGTACTGGAAAGGTTTTGTGAGGAGTTAGTGTGTCCAGAAGGAATTGTTGGCTTTTTGCTATAGCTGCACAATCTGAAAGCGTGACATTTAATTCCTTGCAATACAGTTTCTTAGATGATAAAGGTGGCCTCTGATTATGCATGCGGTAGACATCTCCATGTATCCGTAGCATAAAGGGGGATAAAAACATTTTCTTTTGTCTCCCTTTGCTATGAATGAATTTTTTTTCTAATCATCTCTTTTACCTGGCAGAGCAGCCATTGGGGGATCCAGGTTTAATACAGGTCACAGCCCCAAATATGTCCTTCAAGTGTCTGCTCACACTCAGTGCTGGGTCTCTGTGATTGGAAAAGCTTATAGTTCAGTACAATGTCATCAGTAACTTATTGTACTAATTCTTGTCTCGGTTCTCCAAAACGATTTCCATAATTTTTGCAAACTGTGCAGACAAAATTATGCATTCAGCCAAGATTTATTGGTGTTTTATAAAGAGGAGACATTCAGAATGCCTGCTTACAATGTCACTGGAACCCAGAGCTCCAAACTACATCCTGTAATTGCTCACTCTCAGAGAGGCTGACCAGCCGCACATTCAGAGGGCCTGACATCAACAACCAAGTGAGTTCTTAAGTCTCTGATTGTTGAACTTTTCCACGACCCTGCATCCTTCTGCTCAAATAACACCTAAAAGCTGGCAATTTTCTAGAATGCTCTTTAGAAAACATTGGTTTAAATAATAATAGTGGGAGCCTGGCTGCTAATGGCCAGAAGTCCTCCTTGACATACCTGGGGACTTGCCAAGGAAAGCTTTGCAAGCTAATTGTCTTTTGTCTGGTTTTTGATCCCATATGAACCCAGAAGCACTGTGAATATTCTCCCCCATTCTGGCCGGAGCACAGAGCTAATGTTATCTCTCTTCACAGAAGGGAGAAGAGGAAACATCTTCCATTCTAGCTCTTGTTTTTGTACCCAAAAGTTTCCACGATTTTATTATGTGTGAAAAACTTTCCAAACCCAGTGACATGTGATCAGTTTGGTGGAACAGTTGTGTAAAATCTGTCCTGCCAGTTTTGAATAAGGAAACTTATTATATTTATTTTTAGACCATAACACGTCTTCTTTCTGACAGCTCAGGAACAGACAGCACTGACGCAGAACCTTCTTCACAGAGATCGACTTCTGATTGAAGGATGGAAGTTAAGCTAGCTTTCCCAACGCTGACAAAGTTTAAATGAGCTGCCTAAACAGAACACAGTTCCACACAAAAGCCATGTGTCATGAGTCATGAATCTGGCTTTACTGGAAAAGCTTTTTGCGTTAGTTAAAGCACAGGTATTCCAGATGATGCAGTGGGAATGCTCCAAACTGTACTGCATAGGCAGGGAAATTCACTAGGACAATATGGTTAGAAATCAAATGACTATGACATGGCTATAGAATTTATAATAATTCAATGTTAAAACTAAAATATAGTCAGGAAGTAAATAGGTAATCTCAGATTTTGCTAGTAAATATTGTTCTTGCTGTTGTTGTTGTTGTTGTTGTTGTTGTTTGGCTAGAGTGAAAATATACTTGAAGGTCGGGACATGAACTGGAGGTCTATCCAACTCTCAATTCTGCCTCTGAAAATCTTTTTTTGTACTTAGGTTGCAGATTTACCTTATTCAGCTCTAAGGAGAAAGAAAAATACACACCAAAGAACAACCAACGAAAAGCCAATCAATAGACCACTGAAAGTGTACGGAATACTGCCTCTGAGTAAAGGGTTCATAGAAACAGGGTTTTCTTCTCAGGAGCTGTTTCCAAAACTTGTCTGAGAACTAAGATACGTATGTGTGAGATGTGGAAACAGGACATCTCCACCGTCTCTGGTACTGGTGTGATGCCCTCTAATAAGGCCTCTGTTGACACCTAGGTGAACTGTCTTTGCAGGTATAGACAAAGTCAAACTCATGGTACAAATAAAAAGCAAAAGTTTCTAGAATATGATTCCCAAATCCCTGGTGATAACAGTGATGCTGCGTCTAGAAATGAGCCTTGTTGTCTTCCTGAACTTCATGGACGAAGCATCTGACTCAGCCACCTGAACAATGTCTCTCCTACGTTAGAAAAACCAGAGGTACGGAACTGGGGACAAGAGGCAGATATGTATTAGGTATGTATTGCCTTTGGGTTTGGTGAGAGGACCATACTCCTACCCCGACTCTTGGTCTTTAACACTCTTGGTCCTTTGACATTGCACATACACAAACAGCAGAGGAGGGGATGCTTCATAAGGAAACAGGACATCCTTGAAAGCATAAATGCTCAGGAGTTGTGAGGCAGCCAGGGGGACTCCTGACTGCACTTACTGAATTATGTCTTTGTGTGTTTCATCAGAGAAGCAGGCAGTAAAGGTCTTCGGTGTCTGCTGGAGAGAGGAAAGCATATGTAGAGTACACAGCTCACCTGGATTCTAGGGCTTCAGCAGGGAATACCTGAAATGGGTAAAAGAAAATGAGGTCTTCAGTATAAAGTCATGAGAAGGGCACAGCAAGGGAATGGAGGCAGAATCAGCTCTCTGTGTTCCACATTCACAGACCCAATTAGACATGGGCTCAAAATGGTGTGTAGGGGTTAGTATGCAATATCAGCAAACATGTACAGACTTTTCCTATATATATGTAAGTCTCTAAACAGTTGTCTATGTCATCTGTCTGTTGTGCTTAATATAAACAATCTAGAGATGATTTAAAAGATAAAAGTGAAGATTTTAGTTTATATACAATACTACACATATTTACATAAAAGACTGGAGCATCTACAGATTTGAATACCAATGGAATTCCTGGGGCCACTCCTCCTACAGATACCAAAGAACCACTTACCACATCGTATGAGCCAGGGGGTAGGCTCCCTTTGGCTAATCTGACATAATCAGCAAGGAAAAGCATCCCACTCCCCCATCCCACTCCCTCCCTTCTCTCCATCCATGAAGAAAGGCTATGCTCCTGGGCATACTGCGCATTCATAGCTAGAGAGGAGGCTGGGCCAGACCTCTTTGTGTTTCCCACCTTTTTACAATGCAAATATGAGAACAGCTTATTCTCAGACATGGAGTAATTATTGCAGTGTAGATAGGTGCCAAGTGATTTAGAATTTACTAAAAACACAGGTATTCAGTATGTGACAACCTATGTGATGTTAAAACCAGGATACCTAATCCCAAGGAAAACTGAGTTAGCCAAGTCAGAGATGTCTCATGAGCAGAGCCTTAAGGGTCATGACCCCAGCTTGTCTCTCTGCTGAGCTGTTATAACACTGAACACATTTTCATGGGGTTTGCAGCATTTCCTGCCCCTGTGAAAGGAAGCACCAATTTCATATTCAGGGATTTTTTTTTTTCATGTGGTGCCATGACCCTTTATGGTGGTTTTATAACTGGTCATATTAGATTTAAACATAGATTCAACAGGGTATTGTGAATATGAGAACTGCTTGGACCTGGTGTGTGTGTTTGTGTGTGCATTTTATTTAGGAGGTGATCTTATCGTGAACCTGTTCACAGATGTTGTGTCCTTAATAGTTCAGCTCTGAGTCATGTGATGGCTCCGTCATGCAGCAAGGTCTCTGAGATTACCTCCTGGGCCTAGGCAGCCGTGTATCGATGGCCAATGCTTGGACAATGATCTATGACCATGCAAAAGTGTGTGGGAGACAGGGCTTAGTGAGTGACGGTTAGGTTTTCATGGGTATAGTAATGTTGTTAACACAGCAATTGATTCACAAGTGGAGAACTCACCACAACATCTTCCACCCTTTCACCCTCTACTAGTGATGTAGAAAGAAGACTCTTGTCAGAAGGCACCTCAGCCCTGGGCTCCTCAGCTCTGCAGCAGTGAGTCATTAAACATAGTGTATAAACTGATGACATGATCATTCCAAAGTATGGTTGAGGGGAAGGTTTTAATTGTGTATGTGTGGTGGGGAGCAGGGGCAGTGGCATCTGGAAAAGTCCAGAACAGAGAAAGCAGTAGACAGAGCATGGCCAGCAGACTGGACCTGGGAGAAAGAGAGGGGGGGGGGCACAGAAGAATAGGGTAGATGGACTGAGATAGAGAAAGAGAGGAAGACAAAGAGTACATAAGCCAAATTGAGAGCATAGAAGGGTTATACTGAGAATGAGTAGCTGCTGGAAGGGAAGCCCAGGAGCAGACCTGAGGAAGTTTAGGTAGAGGAAGAGCTGAGAAGAGGCAGGCTCCCAGCATGGGCTCTGAAATGTGTGATCCTGAGAGAGTCTGGAGGCCAATGTGCATTTTGGTGTGCTAATAGACACTACAGGTAGCCATTTGTCCCCTCTGCCAGTGCTAAGGGCTTCTTTGAGCTAAGGGGAATGGGTTTCCCAAGTTCCTTAGGAATGCTGGCTTTTGTCTAAACACCAGAGTGTGGGGAAATGGAGTTTTCTTTGGACCTTACACATATTTTATAAACACATATTGTTCATTTAAAAAAAAACTCAGACATGGGTATTTTGTCATAGCAGCAAAACTGGGGTAAAGGGGTTGTCTAAGGCAGTCAATGGTGGATTTTAGTAACTTCCAAAAGGCTGAAAGGACGGAGACCTAGAAGCAGAGATTGCCCATGGGGCCATTAGAGTCCCTCATTATGGCACTTCCTAAGAATTGGGTCTGAAATGCCTCAGATGAAATCCACTGCTGCGGGAAAGCACTCAGAAACTGTGGCCAGGGTCTACCAACAAAAGAAGATCCTGGGTTCTGACAGAGAGGTTCACTTGCCATGTCTTAGGCCTTGAAATCTTTCTAAGGAGCCTGGGAATCTGTATACAGCCCTAGTCTTCTTTAAGTTTGAATAAGGCACATTTATCTGGAGTCTCTCCATGAACATTTTTAGCCTCAGAAGGCAGCAACAAAGGCTGAGCAAACCATCCTGTGATAATTCATTTTATGCATCAGTTTAAGAGGGTTCAGAGTGTCCAGGTAGCCAATAGAACATATGTAGGTGTCTCCGTGCACAGCCATCTGGAGGAAGAAGGCCTTGAATGTGCATATGGAATAAAGAGTCTGAGCTCTGTCTCATTAGTAGTGCAGCTTGGCACCAGCTGACCCATTGGGACCTGCAAAAAACAAAAAAGATGATGTTCTCCGCTCAAGCACGAACAGAGATCTCCTACTGCTGGAGTCTTTTTCCTGGTCATCAGCCCTTCAGACTATGATATGCACTATTCGCTACCCTGCATTGCTGGCCTTCAGATTTTGAATGGAGCTATACGACCTGCTCCACTGGCCTTGGAGAGATTTAGGAAGCTGCTCACCTCCATGGTCTTGCAAACCAATTCCTCACTGAGAATCTCTTTACATCTTGTGGACATTTTTGTCTAGACTCCACCCCAACAGCCAGGTATGCCTGATTCACTATAAAGGGGGTTGCTTGCTCCTTCCTCTCTTTCTTCTCTTTCTCCTCTTGTTCTCTTACTTCTTCTCCCTCTGTTCCCTCTCTCCCCATTCCCTTCCCTGCTCTCTCTTAGCAGGCTCATGGCCAGCATCTTCTCTCTCTCTCTCTCTCTCTCTCTCTCTCTCTCTCTCTCTCTCTCTCTTTCTCTCTCTCTCTCTGCTTTTCTCTGTCTCTACTTGCTCAACTCCCCTCCCTCCCCATGCCCTAAATAAACTCTATTCTGTACTATACTGTCCTGTGGCTGGTACCTCAGGGGGAAGGGGTGCCTCAGCATGGGCCCACAGAGGTACCCTCTTCCCCCACACTATACTGAACCTTCACCAAATCTGTCCCTAGCTGCTTCCTCCTCCTCCTCCTCCTTAAAAACAAAACAAAACAAAACACTTATGTATTGATGGCTTCTACATCTGTGTAATCAAACATATTTGGGGAAAAATATATCTGCCTGTGCTGACCATTTTCTTGTTGTGATGTCTAAACAGTATAGCTTGTATCCCTCCTTCAGGAGTCCAGTTGAGTTGCATGTTCCCACGTGCAAGCTGCAGCCTCAGAACCAAGTCTGACCTGAGTCTTCTCATCCTTCCCCTTCTGAGGTACACATGCTCCCTGAGACCAGACTTTCAAGGATCATGTTTATAGTTCATCTCATGTTTTCTGAACCAAATTTGCATCCAAACAATCAGATGGACGCTCTTGACTTATCGGATGACAGTACCTCCCAGAACGTGGTAACAAGTTCTTGCACTATTGAAGTACTATGCCAGAAGTATATCATAAACACTTTTCCCTAAAAAGAAAAATTACATAGAACTTTTCATGGCTGAGTAAACGGAGACTTAATTTATTTTTGCTTATGTGTATGTGTGATGATGCAATATTCTAAATTCTCACAGTATTCTGAAATATCTAAGAGACTGAAACTTTTGATGGACCTCAGCCAATATTAATAATACATCTTGAGGTCACTTCAGACTTAAGGCTGCTCTCCTACTGTGTACTCACTTCAGACTTAAGGCTGCTCTCCTACTGTGTACTCACTTCAGACTTAAGGCTGCTCTCCTACTGTGTACTCACTTCAGACTTAAGGCTGCTCTCCTACTGTGTACTCAGACTGTTTAACCTACTTTTGTTGTAGGCTGTCCTGGTGCTCTCTGTATTCTGATGTTAATTCTGCTTCCTCAAGAGGGTCTCAGGTGATTTCACGTGAATCTCCCCCCTATTTTAACTAGTCAGATAAAGGCTAGAACTTGTGATTGGGCAGTGGAAAGGAAAGGTGGGGCTGGAGGTTTTAGAAAATGGAGGAAGAATAAGGAACGGGAGAGGGAGAAGGGCTGAGGAGGAAGAGGGGGAAGGGAGATGGGGCAGGACCACATAGCCTGGAGAAGCCTCAAGTAGCAAGTGGTCTTATAGCTGGGGAATATTTTAGTACAGCGATAGATCCGCCCAATCTAGGCATATAGCTTATAAATATAATAACTGAATTGTGTGTTTTTTAAGTATGGGCTTATTGGGGTAATACGTTTTCACCACCTACCTTTAATAGAACAATCTAACAGTCAACCTACTTGCCTTGGATTTCCCATATAATCAGTCTTTACAACCTCAGCTAAGGCATGGCTGTGATCTTAAATTTAGTAACTTACTTAAGAGTAAATTATTTACTTTTCCAGGGCCATAGCTCAGACAATGCATATGTATCATTCTCTAAAAGAAGCAAATACAGAAGTTGAAAGTTACTTCCTAAAATCTACTGTAACGGTTGAAAGCATCTATTTATGAGTATTTATTGATAAACAATGATGTTTGTTATCTGGATCAGTTGGAATCAGTTGGAGCCAGAGACTCATTCCCTTGTAAAACTCTGTTAAATATTTCTGTAAAGTATCCCATTCTTTCCCCAGGTGATGCTTTATGAAGACAGTCATACCACTCATGGACAAACACACACAGACACCACAGATACACACACACACAGAAAGAGGCGGGGGAGAAAGTTATACAACAAACAAGACACATTTTACACAAAGATAATGGTTCAGGTAGATTCAGGTTCATACAACAGACAGGAGACAGAAGACATGGGGACCATTAAGTAGAGAATTCAAATCTGGACTTGCTCCTGGTTAAAGGACTTCAAGAGGAAGTGCTTTATTGCCTCTTTATAATGCAACGCCAGTGTATGATTGGTGACTCAACTAATCACAGCTGCATTGTAATCCACACATGTTTATGTTCTGTGTGTGCATGCATGCTCACAGAGGCCAGCAGAGGGCTTCAGATCCCCTGGGGGTTCTGTGTTACAGGAAGTTGTGAACCACCTGATATGGGTACTGGGAACAGAACTTGGGTCCTCAGCCAAGAGCAGCAAGTATTCTTAGCTACTGAGCATCCCTGCAGAACGGTTTAAATAATAATATTTTGCTTCTGTAAAGCATTTAAAGACTGACTCTGAGAAGTCCCTTTAATTGGGAAAAATTTAATAAATTGAACAAGAGTAGATATCACCTACGACTATTTTTTATTATTCTCTCTCTCTCTCTCTCTGTCTCTCCCTCCCTCTCTCTTTCTCCCCTTATTTCTCCCCTTCTCTCTCTGTATGTGTGTGTCTGTGTACATGTGTATACATGTATATGTGCGTATGTTTGGGGGTATATGTCCACCTGAGGCCTGCAGTCAATATCAGTGTCTTCTTCATTTGCTTTCCACTTGATTTTTGAAACAAGATCTTTCACTAAATTTGGAAGTTATTGATTCAGCTAGGCTTTTTGCAAGCAAACTCCAGGAACCCTTCTCCTCTGCAGGGCTGGGATCACATGCATACAGAACTATGCTTTTACAAGTGATAGGCTCAGACCCAGGTCCTCGTGTTTGCACAGCTGAGCCATCTCCCCAGTTTCTTTCGGTGCATACCTCTTCATCTCTGCAAATATTCCCGGATTAATGAAACTTTAAATGCATACAATAGGATAATGCAGTCTCAGACGCACATAAGTAGATGAAAACAACAACAACAACAACAAAAATACATCAAAATACCTAGAAAAATTATCTCTTCATATTCTCTACTTTTACTGTCACACACTAAATATAATAATGATGATGAAAATGAAAAATGGGAAGGGAAGCAAGCCAGTAAAGAACATCCCTCCATGGCTTCTGTATCAGCTCCTGCTTTCTGATCTGCTTGAGTTCCAGTCCTGACTTCCTTTGGTGGTGAACAGCAGTATGGAAGTGTAAGCCAAATAAACCCTTTCCTCCCCAACTTGCTTCTTGGTCATGATGTTTGTGCAGGAATAGAAACCCTGACTAAGACACCCAGGCTAAACCTTCCATTTCAGAATAATTTCAGCGGCCTATCCAACCATCCATGCCGAGACAACCCCCTTTCTGCAACCCTCCACTCTATCTCCTGTAAAAGCCAGGCTTTATCCCCATCACGGACAACCTTCCTTCCGGAGGGGCAGTTGCTTACCCCACAGCGGTGCAATGCAATCTGTTCCTGTCAGGGTGGATTTCAGTTTCCCTTATCTGTTTTCACGTCAACTCCATCAATCCCAATCTAACTATGGTGATAATAGAAGACTGGATTTTCTTCTTCCTGTGGTTTTGTATGTTTGAACGAGCATTTCATGTAATCACTAAAATAAAAAATAAAATAAAATAAAAACCAAAAATTTTGTTTTGTTTTGTTTTTGTTTTTTCGAGACAGGGTTTCTCTGTATAGCCCTGGCTGTCCTGGAACTCACTTTGTAGACCAGGCTTGCCTCAAACTCAGAAATCCGCCTCCCTCTGCCTCCCAAGTGCTGGGATTAAAGGCGTGCGTCACCAACGCCCGTCTCCAAATGTTATCTTTTCAAAAATCAACACAGCTAATGTATATGTGTCCATAACAACCTAATGAAGAACTGTCTATGTAGAACAGTGACTGGAAGAGGCGGCATCCCGGGCTACAGTCCTCTCTGCATACGTAATTTCTGCCTTCTGGCTTTTCATGTTCTCTGTAAATGGCGACACACATTAATTTGTAATGTAAAGAAAATGCTCAGTTTTCTTACTAAAAGGGAGTAGATGCTAAAAACAAACAAACAAATACAACAGCAAACACAGTCACTCCTGAGAAACAGGGTTATTCAATCAACGTTGGAAAGGGGTTGTTTGCTGAGCTCGGAGTTATACCTGGGAAAAGAGGAAGAGGCGGGGCATCCCAGGCTAGGAAAAGTCTGCTTACAAAGTGTGGGCAGCTCTCTGATTGGAGCTGAGCTCATTCGGAGCCCTGGAGGCCAGAAGAGGAATGAGGGTGACCTGGGCTCTCCTTGCCTGGTGTGGACTTCTTCAGTGAAGTAACACGAGTTTATTCTGTAAGGAGACGCTGTCTGTGTATACCCTCAGTGTCCAGAGCAGTCGTGTACGTAACTGATGCCTCCAACCACTGGCTGAGTTCAGCCCACAAGACTGCATCCGTCCTCCTACTGCCTTCCCTTTAGGATTCTGCTCTGGGCACAAAGCTGCCGACTTCCTGGCTCCACTCAGAGTTGCTCCCTAGGGTCAGCTCCGTCTTCTAGGAAACCATCCTGCATTCTCCTTTCTAATCACCCCTATCCAAGAACTGGGCTTCCTTAGTGTTATTGCTAACAGGAAATTAGATGGTCCTCAAATTCGTAATAGAGGAGAAATTACAAATAAGTCCTACATTTGCTTTCGACAGATATTCACATTTCTTTTAAGTGTGCATGTGAATTTATTATAATTAGCATAATTGGGGAAAGATAGTTTTTATTGTTGTTGTTTGTTGCTATTTTCCTACCTCTAATTAAATAAAGCCACCATCTAGATCCTCAGAACAAACAACTTTGAAAAGGTTGTTAGTCCTTTTGCATCCTTCCAGATTTACCTCTGAGAGCAACAGACTAGGATTCACTGACCCTCCAAGTCCAGGCAAGGCCAGGGAGGGCAGCTCCTGGCACACGATCCTCTCTGATTACACAGCTGGCCAAGGCTAACAAGTGCTGCTTTGACAAAGTCCCAGGCTCTCAGACAGTCTCAGGAGCTGCTATGACGCCTGGAGACAGGGCAAAGCCTTCCTGCTGACCCTCCCACCCACCTGTTCAGAGTGCACTGATCCTGACCCTACACCCACTGCAGGACGGAAGAACAAGCATAGGGCACATGCTACGGACAGTGCTGTATGAATGAGCTAGAGGGTGATGACATGTGGGACAGATGCAGGAACTGGCTATTATTAGTGTCCTGAGTAAACAGGAGAGCTGCTTACACGGGATGAAGTCAGCTGTCTCTCAGAGGGCAAGTTCCAAGGATGACTGCCACTCCCGACAGTTCGCTCACGTCTCAGAAACTGGGAATGGCTTTCCTTATTTCTAATGTCCACAGTTTCTCTTCTCTGGCCAGACAAAGGGCAACTATAATGGTTGATGATACTATAACGGTAATTGTGGAAGCTCATTACTCCAGAACACTAAGACAGTTTTCCTTCACAAACAGCCAACGGTGGACGAGTGGCTGTCCCTGTCCTACAGATGAAAACCCCGAAGGCCAAGGAACTCATCACCTTATAGAAGACGAGGCCGTGAGAATCAGGCTCGGGATTTGGACCAATACAAGATTCCTAACTGCTCCATTGCAGCTGGTTGTTTTATTCACTGACTTTTATTCACTCTTACCAAGTGTTGAAGGAACTGATACTGCGTAAGTCACATGGAGCCCACACTCCACAGACTGGGAGCAGGGAACTGAGCTATTCAACACCCCTGAACTTGCACATAAGCAGTAAATATCCTTGCATACTTGGCTCTCTGTACCTAGCCCCTTCCTTCCAGCTCTGGCGAGACCCACCCACCTTCCCCAACCCATCTCCTGCGTATGTGGAAGAAAGCTTTGAGTGAGACAACAGGTGTGCCTTAGAGCATCAGTTCTTAACCATTGGCCTACCATGTTTTGTCTCTGACTGTTCCTGGTCATGGCACTCCATATTTAGAAACCCTTATTGGCTCCAAAGGCATGTTTGGATATCTGTTCTGGGAGTTCAATTGGCAAAACACAAAGATCTATTTTAATATAAAAATGACAGAGTCCTTTTAAAGCATAATGCTTTAAGATTCTCTGAACAGATCAATAAAATCTTCCGTTTGGCTGAACCATCCATATCCTTACAAAAACAAACAAACAAAAATAAAAAATGAATTTGCCTCTGGCCAATCACTTTGGCCCCTCACTGTAACCCTTAGCCTGTCTCTTCCACTTGCTGATTTGGTTTGCTGATTCTCTCCCATATACAAGGTTATTTGGGGATTGTGTTTAAGGCAATCTGGGTAAGGCCTGCAAGTCTGCTTTCCTACCAGGCTCTCACGATGCTGGTCAGCAGACCAGACTTTGAGCAAATGCAACACAATGCTGATTTGTCATGGAGATGCCAGCTCGGCTTCCTCTCTGCTGGGTGAAACATGGGCTGGCTGTAGAGGCTCACCCCTACACGGTGTACAAACCTCTCATTTGCAAAATTCCTGCAACCCCATCTTCTACTTCCTGATTTCTCCTTCTGCCGTGTCCTCCCTGCTCCACCCCTGTCCTTAGCTGGGGTTTGTCTTTCTGAGGTTCCCATTTTCCATATCTGATGTGGCCTGGAAAGAAATAAAATTGTGCTTCCTTCAAATAGCACGATGAAATCCTCCTATCCCACTGGATCGTTGCCCCGCTGACCAGCATAGCCTTGGTATGTGCAGCTCTCTTATTCGTCCCTTATTGACCATCTCACTCATCAAACGGAGCATCAAACTCATCAAACAGCTGTATTGCTGTCCCAGTGTTTGTGTTCAAATAATGCTTATCTGACACCATAATGTGCCCCGTTGTGTACAAGTAGTGATGTTAGAACTCAATCATGCCAAAAAGCTGCACAGCCCTTTAAATGAATAAGCAGAACTTTAGTAATGATAAATGTAAGGTATGTATGTATGTGTGTGTGTATTATGTATTTGGATAATGATGTAAACTAGGGCTCAGTGCTCACCACAGCTTTGGGAGATCATTGCATCTGACATGCTTGTCTCAGATAAGAATGACTCCCATATCCTCTCTGCTCCATTGGCCTTGGACCCATAACAACTGAAGTTGAAAATCCTCACTACAGTTTCTGTCTGTGGGGCTCCACACTGCACAGATAGATGCAGCATGCGCTCCTCGCTACCTAAACGTCCTACAATTATAAAAACAGCTGCACAGATCTAACCAATCTGAAGGCTGCTCACTGCTGTGGGATGCATGTACCAGCAAGAGATGAAATGTGGGAAGGAAAAAAAAATCAAAGAACACCCTGTACTTCGTGTCCTGTTCACAAAGGGCCTTGATTATTTATTATGGGCTTTATTATTCTCCCCTGTAATCACAAAGCAGGAGAAAACATTTCCAAGTTGAGGGAGATTGGCTCCAGGGGCTCGAAAACCACGGGAACAGGGCTGTCACGCTGATGAAGACTAAGCCGAGGGCTACAGAATGTTCCCTCCACACTTAGCCTGCCACCGCCTGCCCCCGCCTCACAGCCAGCAGGGCCACCTCAGGGCTTATCTTTTATCACCACCCAGTGCTATGAGTCTGGAATATTTTTGATGGGTTCTTTGTTTGTGGGTTGTTGGTTTTTTTTTTTTTTTTTTTGATTATTCAGATTGGAAGGAACATAGGGCCTCTGTGGGTGTCTCCTCAAAATTTGGCAGGGATCTCAGGGTGTCCAAGTCCATGAAAAGAAGACTCTGGGTTTAGAAACTATCGACCTAACCAAAGTTTGAAAGAATAATTTTCAAGAAGTTGTCTGGATTTGTCTAGAGAAACAGAATGGTTTAGGGCAGTGTTTCTCAAACTGTGGGCCACATATCAGATATCCTGCATATCAGGTATTTATATTATGATACAGAACAGTCACAAAATTACAGATATGAAGTAGCAATGAAAATAATTTTATGGTTGGGGGGTCATCACAACATGAGGAACTGTATTAAAGGGTTGCAGTGTTAGGAAGTTTGGGAACTACTGGTTTAGGGCAAAGGACAGCACTGTGAACTCTGTCCTAATGTGCCATTATGTGAGTGTGTCATGTAGTACCTGGCTCAACTTGTAGGTAGCGATACCATGAGCATGTATCAAAGATATACAGAGCCCAGCCAAGGTGTAGACAGAGCATGCGCGGCAGTACAGCACGCCATTCCGCTCCAGAATAAGGCAGAGACTTCTGAAAGCCGTTGCTTCTCCTCTGCTCAACAGCAAGCTTTTTGGCTGTATTCAAGAATGGGCATCTTTGTCCTCCAGGCCTTTCCAGTGGCTCCTGGCTAGCTGAGTCTCCCCACTTGACAGGACCTTGTTGGCCTTCTGCCGAGTAACCCACCTTTCTCAACTCCAGGGCTCTGGAGACCTGAGAAGTTGTGGGCCAAGGAGACTGAGAGGTCTTACAAGCAAGAATATGAAGTCCTTGGTGAGAAAACAATCAGGAAACAAATGTGTTTCTACCCTGAAGAGCTTTTAAAACCATTTCCAAGTGGAAGACCAGGACTTTAAAGAGCATAATGACTGGCTGTTTATCTCCATTTCCTTGTGATTCTGGTACTTCTGTGAACAAGGCATGACCCCAGACTGTGGGTGAAAAAGCAAGATGGATTCTGCCTAGGTATCAGTGCACTCCTGGTTACCAGCCAAGAGTGCCTGAGACATCGCCAAAAGGAAAAAAGTTGCAGAGAGCTTCCCTCTGCAGCTCGTTGACTTGAAATCTCCACTACAAATCCTTGAGTTAAAAGATTGCATAATGTTTTAAATCATTTGACAGATTTTTGCTAGAAAGAGAAGTTTCAGTGAGTCATAGAATAATCTATTTGAGACATATCATAGGCCTACATGTGAAAACAAAATAAATCAACTTCTGGAAGGAAAATGGAGGGGCTATCTCGTGTCTGCCTTAGTCGATGTGTGTTACTGTGACAAAACACCACAGGCTAAGTTATAAAGAATGGAAATTGTTTCAACACAGTTCTAGAGATGGGAAGGCTAAGAACAGGACACCAGTGCGCTCAGAGTCTCACGGAAGAGGAGCCTGCTCTGAAGGTGGTTCCTGCTGCTGATTCTGGAGAGGACACTGTTACTGTGATTAGAAGTTTAAGTGAAGCACTAGATAGTTGGACAGATGCTTTTATCTGACATTAATGAAATGTCTCATCTCTTGAGTATGTGGGCATATACCCTGAAGATGGCCCTCTCCAAATCAGGAATAAGGTTATCACCAAACACTGGATCTTCCAGCACACTGGTCTCAGACTTCCAGCCTTTACAATTTCAAGAAATAGATGTTTGTTGTTTAAACTACATACTCTGTGGTTTTTAATTATAGTAGCCCAATGCAAGACAGTAGGATTTCTTTCTTTCTTTCTTTCTTTCTTTCTTTCTTTCTTTCTTTCTTTCTTTCTTTCTTTCTTCATATGGGTGTTTTGCCTACATGTATGTGCACTGTGTGTATGCAGTCCCTGTGGGGGGCCAGAAGAGCATACATCAGATCTCTAAGGAGAGCTGCCCCACATGAGTGCTGAGAATTGAACCTGGATCCTCTGGAAGAGCAGCCAGTGGTCTTAACCAATGAGCCATCTCCAACCCAATTTTTTTTGTGTGTGTGTGAACCTTTTGGCAGCTAGATTTCAACTCTTCCTTAAACCTGAAGACCATTCAAGCCCACTCTAAACTATTGGATGACATGCTTGGAGACCCCAGCTCAGCTTCATACCCCTTTCTCTCCTTGTTACATGTTTTTCTTCCCTTTAATTTTAGTTGTTTGGGTCCAGGTCTACCTACAGGTCCAACAACCCTTCCTCTGGTTTCCAAGCACATTTTATTACTTTTGGAGTTTAAACAAAGTAATACACAATCTGGATAAGGAAGCTGCTTCCTATTGCTGCAAAGTGCATGCCTGCACAACACTTTCTCATGCTGATTTAGATTTTTGTCAAGAGAGACCCTGGATCTGAAGTCTTTCACTGTAATTATGCTTTCTGGAGTAAGAACGCTCATGATTATCATCTTATTAGTAAATTATCCTTGATTGTTCCTCTCAAACATTGTTCGCTTGTTTTATTCTGCTCTGCATGGTAGTTCCTCCTCCTCCTCTTCCTCCTCCTCCTCCTCCTCCTCCTGACCCCCACCTTTACCTCCTATAAATGCTCACAGTGCACTGAACTAATGGCATCATGGGGACAATTTGGGGATGCTGGACCACAGTCCCCTTTCCCAGCTTGAGGGCCTTGTCTTAGTCAGGGTTACAATTGCTGTGGTAAAGCATCATGAGCAAAGCTACTTGGAGAAAAAAAAGAGTTTATTTGGCTTATACTTCCACATCACAGTTCATCATCAAAGGAAGTCAGGACAGGAACTCAATCAGGGCAGGAACCTGGAGGCAGGAGCTGATGCAGAGGCCATGGAGGAGTGCTGCTTACTGGCTTGATCTCCAAGGTTTGCTCATCTTTCTTATAGAACCTGGGACCATCAACCATGGATGGCACCACCCATCAATCACTAAGTAAGTAAATGTCCTACAGACCTGTCTATAGCCCCATCTTATAGAGGCATCTTCTCAATTGAGGCTCCTTTCTTTCTGATGACTCCAGCTTTTGTTGACATAAAACTAACCAATACATGTATGTCCTATGCCTGTGTGTACAGATGCAGATTTATTAAGTCATGCTGCAAATAAAACTAAACTATTTCCTTAGCTTTAGCTCATAGTTCATTGAAGTTCACATCAATTACTTTCCTGCAGAGAGTCTGATCTTTGGTTGCTCAGAGCTCCTATTCGGTATAAGAAGAACAGGCCACTTCCAGAACATTTATGGGTGACTTTTTATGTCACTTCCCTTGTATCTGCCTCCACCAATGTGTGGAACTTGCAGTACAAAGCAGAAATTTCTTCTCCTCTTTGCTTCTGGCAGATGCCACTTTTTGTCTATTGCTGTCCATTTTCCCTCTATGGCCACTCCTTCTCTGGCAGACGCCATGCAGGAGGAGCTGCAGTGGGCAAGTGAGCTTCCTGGAGATGGCCCGCCATTTTGCTGAACTATGATGGATGTACCTTGGAGAGGCGCTGCACCGGGGAGTTCACCTTTGCATCGCTTCTTGCTGCTGCGCCTTCTCATGTTTGTCCTTGCTGTATTGCTCCTGTATGTAGCATGGTGTGAATAGGCATTGCTGTATTCCTCCTGTGTGTAGCATGGTGCGAATAGGCATGGGGAGACCTCACTGCCTATAGTCTGGTGTGATTGCTTCCTGGGAGACAGCCCACTCTACTGGGCAATTTTCCTGCAGATCAATATGAAGATGAACTTTCATAGAATAATATTCCTTAGATGAATTAAGATTTTGTGGACATTTTTATTTGATTTGCATGATTTTAGGAAGTCAGGATAGTTGATAAGAAAGGTTAAGGAGACGCTTTAGGTTGTTTCTCTGGGAAGATGTAACAAAGACAGAACTAAGAGTAGAATTGCCCCTCTTTGTAGAGTAACAAGGACTACACAGGCTAGAAAAGGAGCACGGTGAGCTCTCATGCATCACAGGCACATAGCTGTACTTGTGGAGAGGAAACTAGGCTTAAGACAGGTCAAAGATCAAAGAAAACAGTTATTCTAGGTTGGGTCTGAGTTCCTTAATCTTGTGATCTAAGGATGTGCCCACAGGTTTCAATGTTCACCATGATAAGGCAGGGTTGTGAACAATAGGTAAATGATCCTATCACTAGTATAAGAATACAGAATGGATGGGTAGCCACTTTAGTAAAACAAGGTTTCAAAAAAGAAGATGTAAGGTAAATGATTTGTTTCATGGTCAATAAAAACTGTGGTCAGCTACCATAGGGGAAAACTAGCTAAAATAGACTTGACAATATAGTAGCAAGTTAAACTTTGTCAATAAATGACAAAAGAATTATTGCCTTGATGTTAGGGTGAATTTGTGGAAAGACAGATGGAAGATGTTCAGTTAGGTATAGGTTTCAAAAGAAAAATATATAATCAATAATCATGTAGGAAGAAGGAGATGGTGGTATTGGGAAAGCTGGAACGTGAGATTGAATAGGTACAGGTGTGTCCAATCTTTTGATGTTCACACTCAATAACTAGGCAAATGGATTCCAAACATATCACATAAAAACCTCAGAATGTTTTAAGTATTTTCAGTTTTTTAATTAAAAATGTTTACATGATGTGTTGTGATCATTTTTTTCTATTCCACCAACTCTTTCCAGATCTTAGATGGCATTTATAGACGCCCCCTCTCACACTGACCCATGGCCTGCCAGTGGCATGGTGGACCGGCCAAGTGGGCCTTATAGGCCTTGAGGAAGAGGTTGGAAGGTAAAGGAAGGATTTGTGCAGGGTAACTACATCTCTCTGACCTTTCACAAGGGTTACTCTGCAGCTGTAGTGGGAATAGACTGGACAGCAGCCAAGAGGGGAGCCAGGGAGAGCGGCTGGAGGCTGAGAGTGGGCCAGGACACAGTGACAAACTGAGACTGGGGACATGGCAGGGTCAGAGGTAAAATTGTAGGCCAAACTAACAGGACCTGATCTGGTGGTGTGCAGATTAAAGAGGAGTCAGAGATAAAGCTTGCCATCAGGGGCCAAAGGGCCAGGACAACAGGGACACCCAAGAAGGAAGAAGAAAGCTAGGTTTTCAGTGTTCGAGGCCATTTACATGGAGTGACAAGACTAAGACCCTGTGACTTTTCTCAGGATCGTCACGTCCCACTGACTGGTGTACAGTGAAGCAAGGAGCAGCCTAGGGGAGAGCACCCCTCAGGGCAGGCCTGGAGCTAAAAGTTCCCTTTAGAACGAACAAAGCTTCTGCCACCATTCTCGGCAGCGGGTGTCACCATCAGCCTTAGGCAATGAATAGGTTGCAGTGACTGTCCTCTTTCCCAGTAATCAGACACCAAGAAAGAGAATTAGCTTGAGACCCCACAGCAGGCCATCTAATCAGGGCTTAAAGTTCCAAGGCACTTTCTTCTCCCACAGTGCTCTACTCAGCCAGAGGCTCTGGGGAGGCTTGACCACTAAGCTGCTTAGGTTCACCCACATTCCCTGGATAACTCTACCTCCTAGGACAGAGAGAGAGAGAGAGAGAGATTGGCTTTCCTTTTCTTTTCTTTCTTTTCTTTTTTTTTAATGAGCTAGTAATATTTTCACCTCCTAAGTTTATTAAATCTAATAAGCTTTCAACTTTAGGGCAGACTCTTTCCCACTTCAGCTCTATAACAAGTAGACAGTACCTTGCCATAAAGAAACATTGTCTTGCATGCCCTTCTGCAGACAGAGAAGTGGGGATCCTTTCTTAGACAAGGTAACAAGCAGCTGCAGTAAGGCTCCTGCCTGAGGTTATCTAACCTGTAAAGTCCCCTTAAAAGCACTGTCTGGGGACAGCGGTGAATCCTGTGGTCATCACTCTGAACGTGAGCCATGATTCCACCCTTCAAGAGCAGCTGAGCAGCAGTAGTAGACAATAAAGATGGATGTCGGAGCTGGAACCCTGCCTGGGTCTTCAGCGGTAGAAGGAGAATGAAATCCAGGACACGCAGGGAAGGAAGTTTTATTTACTTACAGGGCACGGTGCCAGTCAAGTTCTATGAATGTGTAGGCAAATAAAAGGATTCTCTGATACTGTTTAATCCAGTCTGGATGGAGGTTCCTGGAGGGACAGTGGACACAGAGCTGGTAGCCCTTGAAGCTCAGCTTCAGCCTCAAAGGAACACCTTCTTTTCCTAATTCTTGTGGAACTTGACATGCTTTTGTTTTTCCCTTACCCCATGGTGTCAGTGAGGGAGTGGAGCCTGGCTTTCCCAGCAGAACTCTGTCCTTTTCCTCACACCGATCAGTGATCAGCGGCTGCTCCCTCTTCTGCTGAGATATTTCTTCTCACACCTCACAGAACCCAGTGTTATCTACATGGTCTCTCCCTCCTTCCCTGTGAATCCTCTCACTTCTTTATTGGACATGATAGGAGCTAGCTAGCTTCAACACGATGCCCCAGGGGAGTGGCAGGGTAGCAGGGAGAGGCTGCAGGCTCACAGAGATCAAACTGTACACGCTGACATTAACTAAATATTTACATGGAACTTTATTTTTTTGTTAACATGGAGTAAGCAAGACATGGTCTTTAGCTTTTCTTAAAATTCTAAACTGACAAGTTGTAAAGTCTCTTTTGAAAGGGTTAAGTTCCTGGCATGGTGGTTAGTCTCATTTCTTAACAGGCAGGGCCCTCTGGTTACATGTCTTTCAATTATTAAATTTATAAAAACTAAGAAGGGATATGGTGAAGTTCATCCTACCCAGGGACCAGCCCAGGTGACTTCACACAGAGGAGGTGCTATCAATAATGAATGGGTTGATTATCTTGTGGGTAGTTATTTTAAAATATAATTAAGGGAAAACTGGACTCTACTTTCAAAACACATTAATATTAGCATGTAGAAGGAAAATAATGTAGAAAAAATATACACCAACATTTTGATACCTTGCTCAATTTTTTTTTAGATTAAAAGCTAAGTGCAAATGCACGCAAACGCACAAAACCACCCACAGTGCAGCATCCTGGTGCCGTGAGTGCACGCAGAGCCTTATTTCCAGATCCCAAGTCCTCATTGTCTGAGAGTGATTGGGGGCAAAGCTACTCTCCTGGCCCCTTTGTATCTCATGTTCCTCACTGGACAACGGCAATAGTTATCATAATGTATGCTTTGTGGAACTGTTGTCACTAGATAATAAAAGAATGTGTGTAGAGTAAGTAGCACACCATGTTTAACCAATGCCGCAATTCTCATAGCCATTTATCCAGGTCACATGTCTATGAGCATGAGGGCCCCTACAGGAAACAGCAGTTATAATGGCAAGCTAATCCAGTGCCAAAAACAATGGCGTTAGTCATATGAAACCAGACTTTGGCGTCTCCATCCTTCTCTCTTCCCCCACAAAAGAGGCAAGTGAAGAAGACCAAAAGAGGCAATAAGACCAGTTCCTTCAACTCATCGGACTCGATTTCATTTTTCTTTAATAATCAAAAAAGTCAGAGGTACTCTCATCATGGGATTGGAAACAGCAAAGGCTGGACACAACTGTGTAAGATGGATTTACCTGCCCAGGTCCCCAACCCCAACCTTTCCATCTGGCTCTTTCCACTCCCACAGAGGCCTTCTTTAAAACAAACAAACAAACAAACAAACAAAACAAAACAAAAACAAAAACAAACAAAAAACTTTATTCTTTAAAAAAAGAAATGTTTTCAAGTGCTACCACTACCACTACACAGTAAGCAGCTATATCCTTTCTGGCCCTGGCAGAGCAGCCTTGGCCACGATCAAAGCTCATACACAGACTACTCAGAATTATCAACCAGCACACAAATTCCTTCAGTAGGACCAGACAAAGAAAGGTCACCTGAATGAGATGTCCGCCATAAGTCTCAGGCCTTTGGCTACATTGTCCTCAACTGGTGACTTTTTAGGGAAGAGTTGTGACTTTGCTGGAGGAAGTCCACCCACACTAAGGGTGGACTTGGAGGACACTAAAGCTAAAGTAACGTTGCTAAAGCAACGTGGACTATGGACGCTCAGAGAAAGAGGCTTCAGAGAGAAACAATGTAACAACTGGGCCAGAGACTGGTTTTGTGATATTTTAGCAAAGAATGTGGCTGTCTTATGCCACTGGGCTAAGAATTTTTCTGAAGCTAAATGGAATTTAATTTAATTTGGATTAATTTCCTTGGCAGAGGAGATTTCAAGACGGCCTAATATTGACTCTATGGTTCTGTTACTACTAATCATGCTAATGCCTGACCACAACAAAAAATAGTAAGTGATACAAACAAACAAACAAAGATGGACATGGAATGGAACATTGGAGCCAAGGCTTGAGCTGAAAGACATACAGAGATTAAGGAGAGGTCTGATATGCATTGGAATAAAGGGAGAGGTGTCCCCAGGACAAGACTCCACCTACTTCATCTTCCAACTTGTAAGAAGAAAAAGCCTACTCAGTGTTCTGCTTCTCAAAAGTAGCAACAAAGCAAAGATGCTGCAGATGTGATTCGTGGGAGCTAAGGTCTCGGACATGTGCTTTCTTAGCTGGATATTTGATGACAATCAACCAAGAAGTATTTTCCTTCTATGAAAGATGGAAAGATGTCGATATTTAAGTAGCCAGCTATCAGGCTATTACAGGGGCTAACTTTTGACTAATGGGATCTTTGCAAGAAGCAAACAGATTAAATGGATAGGAGGAGACTCCTTATAAATACTAAGAGTAGCAAGAAAAATTCTCTCCCGACAGAGACACTGCTGTGTACTAAGCATAATATTAATAAACAAGAACGGATCCCAGTGCTGAGTGCCAGGTTAGTTCATGAGCGGAGGGTGAGAGTTAAGAATGGTCATGAACTTCTCAACAATATTGGGGTGAGAAGAGGACGCAGGGCAGCTCTGACCAGAACACAAGGATACGGGAACTATCAGCTAAGAGTTCCATATCTGAAGGTGCACCATCATCCAATGTGAGCGAAGTTCAGCTGTGGCACAGTGTGCTGAGCAAGGAGCCAAGAAAGAAGAGAGAACACAGGGATGGGAGAGCCCCAGAGAGGAAGAGAGAATCCCTGGAGCACAGCTTCTCCCTTCCCTAGTGTCTGGGGGACAAAATACACAGAGTATTGCAAGCAAATCTGAGGAACTCCAGGAGGGTAAAAATAATTTAGCCACAGAGCCAAAGCATATTAAATAATATAGGAGACAGCGACCTAAGATGCCAAGTCACCGTGACGAAAGGGGATGAAAATTTAATCAACTCACCAAGTTGATGCATGTTTTTGAAAAATATATGAAAAAAATGTGAATGCAGACAAAAGACTAAAACCCCAAGAGTTGAAAGTAGTCACAAGTGCAGAAGAGGAGCTCTGGGCAGTGTCTGTTGTTCTGCTTTTAGAAATAACTCTCATGAAAACAACCATGTGATTGCTCCTCTCTTAGCTCACTCACTCTGCTCTAATGCCACCCCACCCTCCTCTAGGGCTGGAAGAAGGAGATAGTAAATGAAAACCACCAGCAGGGACATCTGAGTTAAGCTGACCTATCAACACCCCAGTGACGGACCCCACAGATTCTAGGAATCTCAATCTTAGCACCTATTTTAGTTCTTTTACTATCTTTGAAAAGTAGGTATCTGTCTGTGTCTGTCTGTGTGTCTGTGTGTATGGCAGAAGGAGGGGGAGGAGGAGGGGAGAGGGGGAGAGGGAGAGGGATCATACATGCACAGCCCATACAGATGACATTTCTGGCCAGTTTCACTGATTCAGTGCGAAGGCTTTGGAATCTAAGATCCACTGGAATGGCTTATTAAACACAGACTGCTGAATTCCTGGTCCTTAGAAACCCAGTTTCACTGGGGATGAGAGGGAAAAGAAGCCCAGTTGCACTAATAAGATAAGTGTAGAGGGAAAGGATCTGTCGGTCTGGATGAGGGGAGGAGACAGCTGAGGCAACACAGGCAGTTTTCGGAAACTCACCATTCAAGGTTGTCACTGGGAACCAAGCTTCTCCACAGGTGTCTGTTTCTTGGCTGACAAAAGACAAGAGCACCTGGGTCTGTCCTTCCGCACAGCACCTGGGTCTGTCCTTCCGCACATGTCCAGGAACCGTGGTATTTCCTCTTGTGCCAGCTGTCTCCTTAAGAGCAGTTGATTGGGGGCTGGTGAGATGGCTCAGTGGGTAAGAGCACCTGACTGCTCTTCCAAAAGTCCTAAGTTCAAATCCCAGCAACCACATGGTGGCTCACAACCATCTGTAACGAGATCTGACTCCCTCTTCTGGAGTGTCTGAAGACAGTTACAGTGTATTTACATATAATAAATAATAAATAAATAAATATTTTTTTTTTAAAAAGGAGCGGTTGATTGAAGAACCTTCTGAAGGTTTTCTCTCCTTTCAAGCAACTGAGGAGACTGTGGGTCTCATAAAATTGAACAACCTAAGAGCCCTTCTCCCCTCTTTACAAGCTAAGCTGGGGTCCTGTGCTGGCCTCAGTCAGGAGAAAGAACAGAGAGGGTTCCTACTGCTATTATAATTGAGCCCCACAACCTTTCTGATTTTGACAGCTTGCAACTTGACATCTAGAGGTGTTATCTCATTGAAAGGGTCAAAGCTGGGGCCCCGGCAGCCCTAACAAGTTAGGCCCAACCACTTATCCTTAATAAACTAATTACATAGATGCATAATAGTGAAAAGCAGAGAAAGGCCAGTTAGTCAATGTGAGCACATTGGAAAAAGGAAAAAAAAAAAAAAAGGTCCAGGGACCCTGCCCCCCCCCTCCACATCCATCTTCTGGACTCAGGACACAAGATTTTGGCTGTCCTTCAAGGTGATCTGATAGGTTTTCAGAACTGTGTAAAATCTTTCCAGGAGATGAGTTCCTTCTCTGGCTGGCACAGGCTTCAGCCTGTCCCTTCTCCTAGCATTAGTCCCCTCGGGAGATTCCAATTCCTTGGGTATCATTATTTAATAGTCTGATAGGCAAAGGGAGGGGCACAAGCCTCCCTTTCAGAGCATCCTCATTCCTGCCAGGAGGGCTACCATGCCACACCATTTATTTCACGAACACAGACTTTTCACTTACTAGTGAGTGCTAGCCCTCAATCTCACCCAAAATGAACACTGGATTTTACAATAAAGTGCCCTCAACAGCAAAGTCACTTCCAGGAGTGACACTGGATTTTACAATAAAGTGTCCTCAACAGCGAAGTCACTTCCAGGAGTGAACTGCAGAAAGCTTTTGATTCTTGAGTCCCATATTCCTACCACTGACTAATGACAAGGAAATCTGCTCATAATGTAGTGTGGGATGTCAAGTGCAGAGCATGTGTGTAACATGTATGTTATATAAATAGAGGTGTACATGTGACACATGTATGTGATATAGATGAAGGTATACATGTGTGTACATGTATGTTATACAAATGGAGGTGCATGTACACTTATATAGATGGAGGTATGCATGTATATACATGTATGTGATATAGATGGAAGTGTGCACACTTATATAGATGGAAGTGTGTGTATACTTATGTTATATAGATGGAGGTGTGTGTATATGTACATGTATGTTAAACAGATGGAGACGTGTATGTATATGTATGTATATGTATGTTATATAGATGGAGGAATCCATGTGGGTGCACATATGCTATATAGATGGAGATGTACATGTGTATACATATATGTTATATAGATGGAAGTATGGTTCAGAAAAAACACCAAAACACAATTGATGGTTATCTGTGTTACAATATAACTATGGGTGATTTCTAATTTTCTTCTTGGTAATTTTATTTATTTTCCATTTTTTTCTGGAGGAGCCAAGGCATATATACTGTTTCATCACTGAAAACAAACCATACCTTAAGTACAGTTTCTTCTATTTAAAGCAAAAGGGGCTACGATCTCTGCCTTCTGGGGAGAACGAAGAGGAGTCATGATGGAGTCACCATAGAAGGTGTAATGGAGTCTGTGACACTGGATAATGTACAAGTGAGTTCATTTGGTTCATGATCCTGGTGTCTGGGGCATCTACACAACATGGTGCTGACAAACAGCAAGGTTAGCTGTGTCATGGCATGGTGGATGTTCTGAAACAGATACATACCAGAGAGATCACATGTTGAGAGCAGGGTGTCTCTTGCTCTTTAACAACAGCCTGCTCTGTGCAAGTAAATTCATTCTAAACACTCTGTGAAACTAACTCTGATCCCTTCACCTGGGTGGTCATGCTCCAATCTCTTTCCACCAAGCCACACCCTTTAAAAAGCCTGCTGCCTTTTAAACCTCATTACACTGAGAACCAAACATTCATCCCAGAAAACATTAGGGACAAAGGACATCCAAGAACAGCAGAAGTTTTTGGTGCCCATGTTCAGAAGATGCTCAGGACCTGGTGATGAGGAACCACAGCTTGACAGGAAGGTAAGACCTACCCAATCAGTTTTAGCCCTCACCATCATTATCATCATGGAGGACTTTGCCCAAACAGTTCCTCTCCTCTTCACGACAGTGGGCACTTCTCTGTTGTCCTAAAGGAATGCCCAGCTCTTCTTTCCCATTCTCATCGACATCATCCTGCAGATCTCTGCTGTGTGGAGACAAACTGGAGATCACATCCTAGATGCCCCAGTACTGTGCAGGGTCTCTGCAGAATCACATGATACTTCATTCTTCAGTCAATCTTTTCAGCCATTCTGTCTGCCTTCTTAACTAAGGCCCTCCTCCTGCCTACTCTACTTGAGCAGTCAAGGGTGAATACCTTCACCTGGTGAAGTACTGTCTGAGTTATTTCCATTTCTTTCAGGCGTTCCCATGACACCGTGACTTCTTGTGTCACTGTGAAACACTGGCAGGGTTTCGGTGTTTCTGTCAGCACCTCTCTTCCTACAACCTTCCCCCGTCTCTGGTCAACATGCACCAGCACTGTGACAGGAAAACACACGGCTCATCTCGTATTTGCATTTGGCACCTGTGAGGAGTGTAAGGGGGGGGGGCACACAGGCTGAAGAGCTGACTAACTGAGATCTGGGTGTGGCACCTAATGGGTCAACATTTCTGTGAAAGGCACCGTCACCATCCACTGACTCTGATAAATGGCACTTTAATACAACATTATGTGCTGCCATTGTTACCTGCCTGCGTAGCGGGGTTTCTGAGGACAGCCAATTCTCAGAGATCCTGCAAACAGCTTGTCTGTCTGGGGAGCATGAGTACAGAGAGTCCTAAGACCGAACAATCTAGAGTGTGCTTGTATAACCTTGGGGACTGCTGCTTCATCATAACATACGGTTTCTGTGCTGATGCTGTTTGCAAGGTTTCTCCAGAATAAAGAAAACTGTTACACAGTAGAGATTGGACTCAAGGCTGCTGAAGGGAGAGTCCATGCCTTATCAACCTGCTGTGATTTCATAGCATTCCTGTGTATTTGGAACTATGTCTCACTAAGAGAGAAGGGGGCGGCATCTACATTAGCTGGCTTGACGCCTCCGAGACCATACAGAATTTTATCTGGATGTGTTAGTAAAGGCACGAAGCTTTTTTGTTAACTTACTAATTCAAGAATTGAGTGTTGGCTCATTCTGTGGTTTCTGACATTCGAGGTACTAGTGGCCCTAAAGCAAGGACAGCATTTCTGCCTTCAAGGATACAGATCAGAAAATAGGACAGAGGGGAGGCAGGGTTTATACACTAAAGGCCTGATCTACCATGAGGGGCCAGAGGGCTTTCACAAAGGAAGGAATATCTTAGGAG